>BQNB010001864.1:0-128923 GCA_026074375.1 Tanacetum coccineum | reverse complement strand
GAGCCCCGTTCATTGTGTGCCTAAGAAGGGTGGCATGACCGTAGTTGAAAATGAAGATAATGAGTTAATACCGACTAGGTTAGTTACGGGATGTCGAGTTTGTATTGATTACCGAAAGCTTAATGATGCCACTCGTAAAGACCATTTCTCGTTGCCTTTTATGGACCAAATGCTAGAACATTAAACAGGGAACGAATACTATTGTTTTCTAGATGAATTTTCCTGATATTTTCAAACTCCTATTGACCCACAAGACCAAGAGAAGACTACCTTTACTTGCCCTTATGGGACGTTTGCCTACCGATGTATGCCTTTTGGTTTATGTAATGCTCCAGGCACGTTCCAATGGTGCATGATGGCCATATTCTACGACATGATCGAGGAAACAATGGAGGTCTTCATGGACGATTTCTAGGTCTTCGGGGGTTCTTTCTCGTCTTGCCTCTCCCATTTTGATAAAATGCAAAAACAGTGCTAAGAAACCAACTTAGTTCTAAATTGGGAGAAGTGCCATTTCATGGTTAAAGAAGGCATTGTCCTTGGCCATAAGATTTCAAAGTACGGGATTGAGGTCGACCGAGCTAAAGTTGATGTTATAGCTAAACTCCCTCATCCGACTTCCGTCAAAGGTATTCGAAGTTTTTTAGGGCACGCCGGGTTCTACTGTAACACCCCCATTTTGATAATATAGCAGCATAAGCTAATCTGGGGTATTACTTCATGAATCACAGACACAATCATAGAAAACGACTCAAAAGAGACGTTTTTAAAAGATACGTTATCATTCATTTAAAATCAGAGTTTTACAAAGGCAGGTACCAAAATCTAGAAACATATAATGTGAATGATAACAAGTTTTAGCCATCTTCAATTCCATGCCATTCCATGCCATAAGTTGCTCAAATACCTAAGATAAACATGCATAAAAAGGGTCAACACAAAGGTTGAGTGAAATTCATAGGTTTGAAATGTAATAGTTGAATACAAGTTATCATAATGGAAATATTGGTATTGCAGGGATAATTATCATGGAGAACATTATTATTCTGGAGAACAGTATTATCATTATCTTCTTACTAAGTAGGATGCTAAGCTGAGATTACTCTGGTGGATTTTCCTACTCCAAGAATTTGATGTCATTATTCGTGATAAAAAAGGAGCGGAGAATCTCTTGCTGGCCGGACCATGTGTCTAGATTAGTGGAATCCTAATCAAGGTGATCTTGACGGAAAAAGGAAAATAACCATAAACATTTTTCCTCTCGAGACCCTTGGAATGATATATTTTCATAATGATTTAAGTACCTATGGTTTGCCAACATTGTCTAAATTACACATGTGCGGGAATTTTGTAGTAAAAAGTGATGTCGGTCCAAACAAAAGAGTGAAGAAAAATTCTTTAAGGACATAAAGCATTATTTTTGGGACGACCCCTCTTGTTTAAGATTTGTGTGGATCAGGTGCGATTTAGACGGTGTGTTTCACAGACAATAAAGCCGTTGTATCCTCACCGGCTTGCCATAATGGACCACCGGGGTGGGGGACATCTTGAGTGCGAAACTACACGCTAAGAAAGTCTTCTATTCCGGTTTCCTATTGGATAAAAATTTAACCGCGATGCCACAATGACATTGAGTTTATAGTACATGTAATTCATGTCTAACGTCAGGCAAAAATCTCGCAATAAAGTCGTATGCCTTAAAATGAAATTCATTGTATGGAAGTTCTTTGACGTGTGGTGGCAATCGATTTATGGGATCGTTACCGTCTTCTCAGCAGGGAACAAGTACATTCTCGTGGCCGCTTTCGATGTACTTGTCACTCAATGGGTTGATGCAAAATCGCTACCCCAACTTATGATTGCTCGAGTTGTTGTATAAATTCTTTGATATCTCTTTTTGCCCTATTTGGAAACTCCCGTGCTTATAATTAGTAATCGTGGGCGGTACTCACTTTTGTAATGATCAATTTGCAAAAGTTATGCTTAAGTATGGAGTTACTCACCGTCTTTCTACCGCGTATCATCCACAAACGAGTGGACAAGTGGAGGTTTCAAATCGTGGTTTGAAACGTATTTTGGAAAGGACCGTAGGTGAAAACCGTTGAACTTCTTGGTCTGATAAGTTAGATGATGCATTATGGGCCTTCCGTACCGCTTTCAAAACACCCATCGGGTGCACTCCTTATAAGCTCGTGTACGGAAAGGCTTGCCATCTTCCTTTCGAAATTGAACACAAGGCCTATTGGGCCTTAAAAGTCCTGTAATTTTGCCTTAAGACCGCGGGTGTTCACCGGAAGAAGAAAGTGCAAGATGATATGAATTAAATGAACTCCCGAGATCAAGCTTATGAGAAATCTTTAATCTAATAAGAGGAAAACGAAGAGATGTTTCATGATTCTAAGATTAAAAACCGCGTTTTCAACGTTGGTGATCGGGTTCTTCTCTTTAATTCTCGATTAAATATTTTCTCGGGCAAGCTCAAAATCCGTTGGACCGGACCATTCACCATTGCTTAAGTTTTCCCTTAGGGAACCATCGAGTTTATCTCAAACACAAATGACCAAAATTTCAGGTGATCAGTCATAGACTTAAAAATTATTTTGGAGTGTGGGGACATACCACAAATGTTGTACCGGATATCCAACTTTTCCCCATGGACACTAAATTCGGCGGTTCGAGTCAGGCTTGTGACTTGGTTATCACAAAATAAGCGCTTCGTGGGTGCGAACCACATGTCTTATCCTTGTAGTCGTATATTAGTTAATTGTTATTAATAAGTGTGGATGTGAGGAGGCTCGCCTCTTCCTTTCTCGTGTTTTCATGTTTTGTGTGTTTTATGTCCAGGATTGCCCGGATTATGAAGACTCTCGTGCTCGTGGTTTTGTCCATCGTCCACTCGATCTTCAATCCTTCGCATGCTTATATATGGGAATCTGATATCCTAGAATCTTATTGATTTAACGTTTATCTATTAGCATCCTTAATAATAAACGGCTTTTAGATTTGCGTAGAGACCCCTTAATATTTAGATTATGCCTTGAAATTAGTATGGGGGTGACAGTCTCACATTGAGGACAATGTGTAGTTCTAGTATGGGGGGATCTTTCGATTTGATCTTACTTGCATTTGCCTTGTCTTCACGTAACCCTGTTTTTCCACCAAAAATAGCAAAAATATGCCAAAATTAAAAAAATTCAAAAATAGAATAAGTGTTTTGACACGTAGTTTTGGCTTTTAGAGAATAAATTTTGACTTGATCGAGCATGTTGCGCTCTAGCTTGCCCCCTTTAACCTTATTATAATTTTTAACTTTTGTTAGGCTTTTATAATAGAAGCTTTAAAACGTGAATTCTACTGAAAAGAGTAGAGTTTGCAAGTTTCCTGATAGACTTTAAATCATGCAAAGGCTTATTTTATTAGACTAAAGCAATTCGCGGAATCTTTTTATTAAAGTTTTAAATTTGCGAAAAGAACGGAAAATATGAATAGAGTTTTATATAAGTTTAGATGTTAAACATTGAGTAGGTTGGATCTCTTTAAGGCTCATAGAAGTTAATTGTGGCTTTTTGCTCCCAACTAGCTTAATAAACATTATATAATTGTGAATAAATAAAGTTACTTTAGGTTTTGCGATTTTTTTTTTAGTTTAGATCACTTAGTAGAGATTCCTTTCTAGTGAATAAGTAAGGTTACACTTCGAAGGTTTTGTCAGTGTTGTGGGAGGGGAATAGGCTACGATTCCTGACGGCTCTGCTACCGTTGTTAGGTAGTTAAAGACACGGGGATTGAAATTTGGCTAACCAATAATAATAATGTTATGTAATAAACCGAAGCTGAAATAAGATCACTACCTCTTACCGGCTCACAACCGATGTGGTAGTCGTTTAAAGGGTGGAGGTAATAATAATAATAAAAACTGTGGGCTGATAAAAGTTTATTGCCTCTTGTTAGGCTCACAACCGATGTGACAGTCTTCTAAATAAGGCACATAGTAATAATCCAAGACTGATAAAAGTTTGTTGCATCTTGCCGGCTCACAACCGATGTTGCAGCCTTCAAAAAGGTCGAGGCATCACCGAGGATGAAATAACCCACTCCTGGACCATGGTCGGCTCGCATACCGATGTGGCTGTTGTTTAAAGGACCAAGGTTTAATAATGTTGCAACAATAATAATAAAGCCAAATTTCGACTCCGAGGTTATCTAAAAAGGATAACCCCTAAATCATGCGAAATTAGAACCTTAATGTGGACCTTATTCTCACCATATCGTCTCTTTAGGAAAGGATTTCAAACTAATTGTGGTCTAAACCTGTTTATTACTTTATTTGAATAAGACATTAATTTATTTGTCACAAATAATAATAATAAAATACTTTTGAGCGATCTACGGCAATAAGGGAGCGGAAAGTAGCTATGCATCCACAATTAGCTTTTATGAGTAGTGTTAGCATCTTTAACTGTGTACTTAACTAATGATTTCGTTTTCAGGCTTGGTCTTGGGGGGGTTGGTTAATTCCGGTTGATAAAATCAAGGACGATAAATTTATCCTTTTTAGTGTTTCTTGTTCTGTGAAGTTATGATATGTATGAATGTTAATAATAAATGCATAAAAATGGTAAAACGGGGGGCTTTTCAAAACTAGTGATTTCTTAATCCCCTTAGATGAACACTTAGCTACTTTTTAATGTAATTAGTCTAAGGGGGTTGAAATTTTTAGTTTTCTAAGTGTGTATTATTGAATTGCATTGAGGACACGGGGCATTAGCTTTAGTATCGGGGGATTTTTTTTTATATGTGTTTAATTACATATCATTTAACCTTATTAAAATGAGCTTAAAAGACCAAAAATGCATGGAAAATACATTGTATATGTGTGTTTTGAAATTTGTATTGTGCAGGTAACAGATATTTAATAAAAGGACAAAAACAAAGCAAAATGGACAAAACCAAGCACGGGGATGGAAAGAGCGCGAAAAACCGAAGCGAAAGCATACCCATCTTCTATGAACCAACCCGGGCCCATTTTAGTGGGCCGGGTCAGCCTACTAAGACATATACCACACTAAATATAAGCCTAATTCACTTATATAATCCATATCTAAAATCCATAAATCCTATAACCCTTTCCTGGCCCAAATAAACGAATCCAAGCCCAACACCCTTGTTATAAGCCTGGTCAAAGTCAAAGATATAACAACAGGTCAAACTTACTGTTCTTCACCCTCTTTCCCTCCCACACTTTTACGTAGAGCTCAAACATAAGAAGGGTAAATTCAAGCCGTTAACCCACATACCCATCTTTCTAGAAGGATTACTAACACCCTCTGACATCCTCATTAGCCACACTAGCAATCCCACATCACCCTATTGGCTAATTAGACGTGTACTTGATCCAACGGCTCAAAGATTAAAGATTAGAGGCGGTTATTGATAGAGGGCCAAGATTAGAGGGATGGGGGATAGAGAGGAGTCATGAAGGATATAAGGTTCCTCTCACCCCTATAAATAGAGGGCTTGATCATACAGTAGAGGCGTGTAGGATTTTAGCTTAGCTTTTAGTAATTTAGTAGCTTATTGTAGCTTGTAGCTTAATTTTCATGTAACTTTCCTTTTCCAAGCATTGTAAACCTTTAAATTTTTAATAAAAGTCAGTTTTCATTTAATTTCGTGTTCAATTCTAGTTTTTCCTTAATGCAATGTTGTTTAATTTGATCATAAGCTCCTAATAAGCTCTTATAAGCTCTGAATTACTACATAAGTTTGCTTATACTCAGTTTAGCCTTCAAAAGCTAAACTGAGTTTAGATTTTCACTTAAAATCCCTCCTAAAATTACTCAGTTTTGTTATGGATGATATGCCAATTAATGGAAGGGGCTTATAGACCTGTTCTAGCTTGTTGAAAAGCTCTTTTGAGCATTTTAGATCCCTGTTTTGAGCTTGGGATCAAGGTACACTTCCTTTTACTCTTTCTAGCTTAATCTTTTGATATTGCTAATTTCTGCTTATTTAGCTTATAATTCTGCTTATCTTATGCTTATTTGTGCCTGTTTAGTTCTATATAAGCTTGTCTTATTCAGTTTATAGTTTAGCTTAGATTTAATCTTAATTTCCATAAATCTGTCATCATCTTAGTTAGAAAATAGCTTTTAGCCTAGCTTATTTCTAAGTGCTTATTTTTCATTAGAGTGTGCTTAATTGTTCTTTAATTGCCTTATGCTTAATCTGTTTCAGCATTTAAGAGCTTATTTGAATCTGCCTAAGCTTAAAATTGCTTTTAAAAGTTTTAAAGGGGTGTTTGGCACAAGGAATTTTAAACTGCTTATGTAGCTTTGGGTTTTCAAGTCAATTTGAAAAAGCTTTAATTAGGTCTAAAAGATGGTTTTAATAAGCTTAGAGTTGTATTTGTCAAGTTTTTAAGTCTTTGTTATCAAATGTGCCAATATGCAGTTTTGAAGTTTGATCAAAAAGCTCATTAGCCAATTTTCTTAAAAAGCTTATTTAAGTTGTGGTTTTTGTGTCTATATAAGTGTCTTATGCACCTGTTTTCTAAATGCAACTTGTGCATCTGTTTTGGGTTCCAATTTGTGGTTTATGCCTTTTAAGAATTTTTAGCCAAATCAGTTTAGTGCATGTTCTTAAAAAGTCAGATTTGGATAGCAATTCAAGGTTTAGATTCTAATTGAAATCTGTTTGAATTTGATGATTCTGAGCTTATTGTAGTTCTATCTAAATCTGTTTTGGAATTTTAGAAGTTATGGATTAGTTTTAGTCATTAGGATTTAGCTTTCAAGTTGCATGTCATCTCAAAAAGCTAAAAGCTATTAGTTAGTATATGCCTTTTTCATTGCCTTATTTATAGCTATCTCTTATTCATTTCCTTTGATTCCAGCTTATTTGAATCCTCTTAGTATTAGTCTTCATCTATGTGATGAAGCTTTTGGCTATGGTTTTTTTTTTTTTTAGTTTTAGATGTTTTTTTTTTTAGTTTTTTTTTTTTTTTTTTTTATATGTTTTTTTTTTTTTTTTTTTTTTTATCTTTTTTTTTTTTTTTTTTTTTTTTCTTTTTTTTTAGATTTTTTTTTTTTTTTTTTTTTTTATTTTTTTTTTTTTTAGAAGCTTATGTGTCCTTAATTCTAGCTTAAAATCTATCATAAGACTTAAAATTTGTTTTAAAAGTCTGTTGTCTTTTAGCTTATTAAGAGTTTTTTTAGCTTATAATGTTAGCTTATTTTTGGTCCTTTTTACTTATTTGAGTCTAGTGTTAGGTACATTTAGCTTATTTAGAATTTATCCTAGCTTATAGGGTCTTTTTAGCCCCTATTCTGTAGCTCAATAAGCTTGTATAAATTTAAGCATTTATGCCCTATTAGTTAGCTTATTACCAGCTTATTTTGTGAGTTTCATAAAAAAGTCCTTTTATTAAGTTTGCTTATTTTCACTTGGTCTTTCATAGTTTCAAAAAGAAAAATAAAAAAATGTTTTATAAAAAAGAAAGGTCACAGGGGTCGAACCTGTGACCTCTCCTTCACAACCCCAACGCTTTAGCACACACACTCACTACCAACTGACCTTAGGTCTTTTTCGATTAATACTCATATTTAATTATATAGGCAATATTTCTAGTTTTGCCTTATTGCTAAATTTTGCTTATTTGCTGCTTATTTCTTCAGCCACTATAACAACCCAGAATTTTCATCAAATGCAAAATCAACCTATGTTACTATGATCACAATTGTACGGGAAAATTTTTCGCTTTAGTAAATTACTTGCATAACTAAAGTAGATGAGCTCACGCAACCTACCTATGCCATCTATATCTATTTATATGTCAAGCAAACATCTATTAACATATAAGTAGTCGATCATCTTAATATCTTTATTTACATAGTACATTACTTCATATATGTACCAGACGCATCGTTATATCAAAAATGGGCTTTAAACCTTTATCGTATAACTCTCTAAACCTCTTATTCTCATGAAGGTTAATATCCTAAAGGGAATGGACATACGCTACTTAAATGCATATATACAAGTCATATAACATCTCATTTGAATAATACTTTCCCTCCAAAATAAGGTACAAGTCCTTTAAAGCATAATGTACAAGTCATTAATGCATGATATCCAAATAGCATTTTACACTCCTTTTCCAAGGTAATCTTGTACAATCTATGAAGTACAAGTTACAAGCAAGTCATATACTTAATTTACAATCCATATTCATTCTCATTTCATGAAATTACAAGAAATCCAAGTTAGAAACCCTAACTTGAGCTAAATAGTAAACTATGACCCGTTTCTTAGTTTTTATCCATTATAAACCTCCCCCAAATAAGTTGTAATAACTTAATTTACAACATTACTAATCATATACAATCATCATTTCATTTCATTTGTATGCGAATTGAATCAAAGAAACCCTAAACATGCCCTAATGAGAACATTCGATCCGTTTACTTGTTTTCACCCATTTTTAACACAAACCACCTATCAATTCTTGCTAATTATCCTAAATACAAGTCTTGTGAACATATATCTATCATTCAAATCATAAGAAAATTCTCGAACAACATGCAAAGCAAAAACCCTAAACGTGCTATGGAAACTCGTGACCTTTTTCTTGCTAATTTAACCATTTTTTGGAAAGTTTCCTTGCAAACTAAGCAACTCATGACTCTCACCAAATGCTACCTTAAGTAGCTTACAAGCACCGTGATTCATTTCCATGGCAAAATCAAGCCACAACCTCACCTTGTTGGTCATTTCATGCTTTGCAACACCACAAACACCCAAAACCACCTCCACATCACCTCTCTACCAGTCTAGCCTCACCACATCACCCTCATATACTCCCTAACTCAGCTACATCAGTATCATGACACCTCACCCCCTCACCTTGGTCTCTAAGTTTTGAAATAACTATAAATATGGGTGTTATGACTTCATTTCAACTCATCCCCCACTTCCTCCTATATAACCCTTTATTAGCACGCATTCCTTGTGTCAAGAAGATCCTAAAGAGATCTAAGAAGGTCTCAATTTATCATAAGTTAAATGCAAAAGAAACAAAGAAAAGAAGCCGGGGGGAGTCGTTATTTATGGTACGAAGCTAAACGTCCCAATTTCAAACACCGTTTCATGCTTTAAGCTCAAACCCAGGTTCTATGATCTTCATACATGCTCTACACTTTATAATTTTCATATTGATCCTAATAGACTCTGGTTAAGTTTTATAACTCAATTTCATTGCATTTTCCATTTTGATCCAAAACCGTTACACCCGAAAACCCTGATTTTTTGTTTTTCTTAAAAAGAAATGTTATTATGGTTAAAATATTGTTACTATTATCCTACCATGCTTAACTAATGTTATTATAACTACTTTATCAAGTTTTGAAGGAATTTGAATTAAAAACCCGCGCGTTTACGTTTTGAAACCCTAATTTAACCCGTTTTGCTTCCTAGCTTAACAAATCGTTATTTGAACTTTCATTATGTTAAACCTTCTCTGTTTAGCTTATATTAACAAGCTATAACATGCTAATATCATTTAGAAACTTAAAATAAGCTTGCATGGCATTTTGGACTTGTTTTGCAAAAGTATTCCATGCAAGGGGTATATATCTAACTTTCTGTAACTTATAACTAAAAGGACTAAAAATGTCATTTTATCAAAGTTACAACTATAGGGGTCTATCATGTCACTTTTCAAAGTGCAAGGTTTACTTTGTATATCTTTTAAACTAGAAGGACCAAACTCGTAAAAGTGCAAACTCCAGGTATTAGTTTTCCATTTTTCATTTTTAAGGGTCGAAAATGTAACATTTTGAAAAAAGTTATAAAAACATGTTTTAAACCTTACAAGGATACCTTTAACTTTAATGAACGTTCTCGTGCTTTCATTTCCAGATATTGATCCAAACGCTTTTAACCGATTATATCGTTTCACAATGACTAGGGTGCTTCATAATTAAAGGGGTTTCATCTTGGTTTACGTTCCTGACTGGTTGTTGGGTTTACGTATTTTTAAAGTTCCCTAGCTCCTCAACGTTTAATGAACGACTTCTGAAATTATGATGGCCTAAACGGTGATACAATTATTTCCAAACTTTCCAATCAAATTCATAACACTATTTAGACTCTTGAACCAAATTTCTAGAGTGCAATCTACCTACAGTATTGACATATTTACTCAGGTTGCTGGTCGTGGCTGTTTACTATCATTTGCTATTATCGACTTCCTGTTATGATTATGATCAAGGGCGTCAGCTTTTTTTTGGAGAATATTTATTACAACTACATATTCAGGTGAAGTTCATAACCTCGCCTTTACTTATTTACATGTTTTATAACCCGCAGGGGGGGGATACAGTGTTACAAAAACTTTTTATATACTTGTTTATCTTTATAACAATGTGATTACTTTTCAAAGACTTATGAGTTCATAACCTCACATACTTTATAAACCGTGATACCGGCTATAAACCATGAATACAAGTGTTTTCCAACTATATGCTATCCTGATATATTATTGCCTTACAGTACATGAAAATATCTATTTGGGTAATATCTCCCAATATCTCTTTAATATCTATTTGGGTAGTATCTCCCAATATCTCTTTAATATCTATTTGGGTAATATCTCCCAATATCTCTTAAATATCTCTTTGGGTAGTATCTCCCAATATCTCTTTAATATCTCTTTGGGTAGTATCTCCCAATATCTCTTTAATATCTCTTTGGGTAATATCTCCCAATATCTCTTTAATATCTCTTTGGGTAATATCTCCCAATATCTCTTTAATAATCACTTTGAGGTAGTATCTCCCTAATATTCTCTATTGGGTATATTCTCCAATATCTCTTTATGTGATTCATGGAGTTTTTAGTGGTAATAATATTGTTCTCTCATGGATAATATTGTTATCTCATGTAATATTTACCTGCAATACCAATATTTCCATTTGATAACTTGCTATTCAACTAATTACATATCAAACCTATGATCATTTCACTCAACCTTTGTGTTGTCCATTCTTTTTATGCATGTTATCCCAGGTAATTGAGCAACTTTTGGAAATGGACTCTGAAGTTGGCTAAACTTGTTATCATTCACATTTTATGTTTCTAGATTTTTGGGACCTGTCCTTTTGTAAAACTTTTATTTTAAATGAATAATAACGTATTTTTGAAAACAAACGTCTCATTTTTGAGTCGTTTCTTTGTTTATGTTGTTGTTATCCATGAAGATACCCTAGATTGGCTTCCGCTGCTATATTAAAAATGGGGGTGTTACAGTTTTGGTTATATAGCGACCCCCACATGGTTATAGAGAACAAGGTCAGAAAGACACCTTACACTATAACCACAATTTGTTTTTCTTGCCATCAAAGTCCTTCGTGCCACTACATTTCGGATCAGTATGTAAAGATACATAACTATTATACTATACCATAAATAACTTATGTTATTTACGACTGGGTTGTTAACAGAACGATGTCTTCTCCCAACCACTCTACTTCCGATATTGAGGATTGCTTTTTCCTCTAGAATTTCTTAATTATACTTCGGGTCTCATCAGGTTTTATTTCCCAGCCTTCATCGGGGAAGGATAAGCTGTCTTTTAACTCCTCGGATAAACTAATAGAGATATATGATCACTCAGTTTCTTACATTTCTACAATAATCCTTGTTTAAAGGACGTACAAGCATTTTATGCTAAGGAATCACCTATTTCACCACCAGATCCCATTACTCCACCAGCTATTTTGACTCCATCTTCGGTATTACCACCATCACTACTATTTGATCCCCGCCGTATTTCTTGTTCCTGAAGAAAACTAGTTACTACATAAGAAGCAAAACCATTCTTCCTAACTACGTTATCTAATTTCATATCGGATCATAATTGTAAGTTGGTTATCACCATCTTTCTCAGTTTATACTCCTACCCCACCTCGAATATTTGAAATAGGAAAAAGTTAAAATTAAGATGCATCCTAAGACATCTTGAGGAACAAATCGATGATATTTTGAATTACATAGATGAACTCTCTTTTGCACCGCATTGAGATAATGGAAAGAAGGGACGTATTATTAATGATAGAATGATCATACGAAGGAGAATGGTAACGAACTAAGACCGAACTTAAGAGAATTCCGTACTCATAGATTATCAAACTTCAAAAAGAAGCGGTTAGGGAAAAATGATAAGATTGCCTTTGCTCACTACAGAATTTCCAATCTTGAACAAAGCATTGAGGAGATCACAAGCTCGTCACCAAACAGATTAGGAAGATTTTAGGATGTCACAAACATCTTAGTACTATTTATAGCTTTATCCTAGCACGGGATTGTGGTATAAATAAAACGCTTGTAATAATCTTGATATGTATAGTAAAAAGGCAGTTGTTTATACAAAGGAATCCGTTTTGTTATAAAAACCTCTTTTTCTAGCTTATCTCTCTTTCATCATCATCTCCATCATTTGCATCATTATCTCCGTCTTCATCATTATGAATCATACCATAACCTCTAAGTGCTTAAAATTTAAAAATGAGCATTACTCTTTAAGCATTTTAAACATCACATTTTCTTTTAAAACTTGTGATATCATTCTTACTACGTGTTGTCTTATGTTGATAGAATGCCTCCTAAAGGACCGTCAACATCTAAAACACCAGCATAAACTTTAGTTGACATCCAGCAGACTAATTATGATGGTATTACCGCCGCTTGGAAGCACAAGCTGCTACTTGGTAAATGCCGACAATCCAAAAGGAACCACTGGTCCCAGAGAATTCTAAAGCAAAATGAGACTTACAAAAAAGTCATAAATTGTCAACCTTCTACCTTCAATGGCACGAAAGGAGCTGTTGACCTCATCCGTTGGTTTGAACGTACTAAATCGGTATTTTCTCGTAGCAAGTGTGCCGAGGAAGACAGAGTAACATTTGCTACTAGTACTCTAACCAATGATGCCTTGTCTTGGTGGAATGCATACGCCTAACCTATCGGATTAGAACAAGCCAATATGATCACCTGGACCGAATTAAAAAGGCTCTTAACCAATAAGTATTTCCCTCGAACTGAAGTCAAGAAAATGGAAGATGAATTTTACAACTTGGTTGTAAAAGGAAATGATCTCAAGACTTACGTTAGAATATTTCAGGAATTAGCAGTCTTATGTCCAAACATGGTACTAAATTCTGAGAAACTTATGGAAGCTTTCATCGAAGGATTGCCCCGAAGCATTGAAGGAAATGTTACTGCTTCAAAACCTCAGACTCTGGAGGAAGCCACCAACATAGCTCACAGACTAATGGATCAAATAATAAAGCATGATTCTGTGCAATAAACCAATAATCATAAACAAAAGTTTGAAGATAAAAAGAAAACACCATCGACTAACAGAACTACCCCAATTATCGCAACAACATAACCACTCCTAACAATCGCAACAATGACAACTATCAAAATAACCACAACGATCACAACGTAACATGATTACACACCAAGCAGAATAGAAAAACAGAAACTGTTAGGACTTTTCTTGACAACAGATACCATGGAAACCTTCCTTTGGTATCAAGATGCACCCTGCATCACACGGAGTTTTCATGTCAAGTATCGGACTTGCAACAAGTGGGTCTTTCTGACCAAGAGACATGCAGAGAACAAAAGGATCAACCGATGAAAACAACTCTGAGGATACTCAGGTATCGCTACTAGTTACATATGAAGGATCTTCACTGAATCCCAACTTCATAAAACCCCAAACACAAGCTTCCAATCTTGTCATTTGTTGCTTTTATCTAGAATCCTATCATAAGACACGTAGCATAAGTATCAACACTCTTTGAGTTTCGGGATTAAAGATATGGTAAATTTATACCATGAAATAATAACGGATTATTCATTTTATCTTGTTATCCGGGTGATTTCAAAAAAGACGTTCATTTGTTAATTCCTTCTATGTTCAACTATGAATACTCACCTATCATTACATTTTTGAATACACTTATTATCATTGAAATTACAAGGGAAAAATACGGCATCATTGCCAACTAATATCTCATTATTTTCTCATTACCTTTTATGATTTTGAAAATATCTTCTCATCTTTCCTACATATTACATTGTGATCTCTGTTTTTATGCTTAGAGTAAGACAATTTATGATCATCTTATTGAAATGAATTAGGACGCTTCTTCATTTGAATAAGAAATTATAAATCTCTGAACTATGAATTTATAAATTCTCAGTTACAAGGATTTGGACGCTTTCTTTTTCTGTGTAAAGTAATTAATTATAAATAAAGTAGGCTTTGTATATAACAAAATGTACAAACATGTTTATTTCAATCCGTTTGTACAAATAATTCCTTATTCATTTATCAATTATATTACATTCATCATCTGTTCATTTCCAAATCTGTATCCCATACTATGATTAGCAAAACTCTCTTACAAATTCATTATCATTCCTGACATCTCTTCCGGGCATTTCGACTTAAAAAATCTTGGGATGAGACATTATGTAAGGGGTGGAGGAGGACTTTAAAAACTAGAATTTTCATCTCAAAGGCAAAATAAACTTATGGTTATGATGATTCAAAAATTGTACAAGAAAAATTTTTCGCTTTATTACATTTACTTGCTTAACTAAAGTAGGACGAGCTCAGCAACCTACCTTGCCATCTATATCTATATATATGTCAAAGAAAACATTCATTCATACATATCCAAGTCGATATCTTAATATCTTTATTACAAAGGTACATTACTATAATAATTACCATTCCACAACGTTATATTAAAAACGGGGATTTAAAACCATTATCGTTAATACATATTAACCTCCTAATCAATGAAAGGTTAATTCTAAAGCGTATGTACAAGCTACTAATGCATATATATACTCATAATAAATCTCATTTGATATAATCGTTCCCACCAAAACAAGGTACAAGTCCTTTAAAGCATACTATGTATATGTCATAAATGGCACGATTGTTCCTTAATAGACCGTTTTTTTATTTACCTCTGTTTTCTAAAGGTTTCTTGTACTATCTATTAAAACCAAGTACAAGTTACCAAGCAAGTAGGTATACTTCATTTACAATCCATATTCATTCTCATTTCATGAAATTACAAGAAATCCAAGTTAGAAACCCTAACCCGAGCTAAATAGTAAACTATGACCCGTTTCTTGGTTTTTATCCATTAATAAACCTCAACAACCCCTAAATAGTTGTTTAATAACTTAAATTACCACATTTCTATATCAATTTTACAATATCATTTCATCTTTTCATTTATTTTGTATGCGAATTGAATCAATAAGAAAACCCTAAACTGCACCTAAGGAAGAACTATTCGATCGTTTACTGTGTTTTCACCATTTTTAAACACAAAACACCTATCAATTCTTGTTAATTATCCTTATTAAAATGTCTTGGTGGAAACATATATCTTCATCATTTCACATGAATACCTCGAAACGCAAAGCCAAAAACCTAAAAACGAGCCCTATGGAACCCGAGACTCTCTTTTCTTGACAATTTACCCTTTTGAAAGTTTCCTTTTGCAACCAAGCACCTATCATGTGACTCACCACCTGCTACCATTAAGCAGCTTACAAGCACCTTGATTCATTTCCATGGCCAAAATCAAGCCACAACCTCTCCTTGTTGTCTCATTTCAGACCGCGACACACAAATCACCCAAAAACCACCTCCCACATCACATCTCTTACTCTCTAGCCTCAACACATCCCATCATAGACTCCATAACCTCAGCTACTATCAGTATCATGGACCACCTCACCCCCTCATTTGGTCTCTAGTGTTTAAAATAACTATAAATAGGGGTGTTATGCCTTCATTTCAACTCATCCCCCACTTCCTCCTCTATAACCCATTTCTAGCAGCAATCCTTTGCTCAATAAGATCCTAAGAGATCCTAAGAAGTCTCAAGAATAGAATTAAAGCAAAAGAAACCAAGAAAAGAAGCCCGGGAGTCGTTATTCTAGGCGTACGAAGCTAAAAGTCCCAATTTCAACCCGTTTCCAAGCTATAAGCTCAAACCCAGGTTCTATGATCTTCATACCTGCTCCTACACTCTTATAATGTTCATATGATCCTAAATATACTCTTGTTAAAGTTTTATAACTCAATTCATACTCATTTTCCATTTTGATCCAAAACCGTACACCCGAAACCCTAATTTTATGTTTTTCTTAAAACTAAATGTTATAATGGTTAAATATTGTTATAATCTATCCTAACATGCTTAACTAATGTTATTATAACTACTTTATCAAGTCTTGAAGGAATTTGAATTAAAAACCCGCGCGTTTACGTTTTGAAACCCTAATTTAACCCGTTTTGCTTCCTAGCTTAACGAATCGTTATTTTGAACTTTCGTTATGTTAAACCTTCATATTTTAGCTTATATTAACAAGCTATAACCTGCTAATATCATTTAGAAACTTAAAATAAGCTTGCATGGCATTTTGGACTTGTTTTGCAAAAGTATTCCATGCAAGGGGTATATATCGTAACTTTCTGAAACTTATAACTAAAAGGACTGAAAATGTCATTTTATCAAAGTTATAACTATAGGGGTCTATTATGTCACTTTTTAAAGTGCAAGGTTTACTTTGTATATCTTTTAAACTTGAAGGACCAAACTCATAAAAGTGCAAACTCCGAGGGTATATTTTGCCATTTTTCATTCTCCAAGGTCTAAAATGTAACATTTTGAAAAAGTATAAAAATATATTCAAAACATTACAAGACATAACTTTAATTAACGCTTCTCGTGCTTATCATTTCCAGATATTGATCAAAACGCTTAAAACCGATTATATTGTATCACAATACTAGGGAGCTTCATATTAAGAGGTTTCATCTTGGTTTTACGTTCTGACTGGGTTGTTGGGTTTACGATTTAAAGTGCCCTAGCTCCTCAAACGTTTACTGAATGAACTCTAAATTATGATGGCCCGAACGGTGATACAACAATTCCAAACTCTCTAATCAAACTCATAAATTTTAAAACCAAAGTTCTAGAGTACAATCTTCCTAAGACTTGACATATTTACTCAGGTTGCGTGACGTGGATTATTACTATCATTTTGCTGTATCAACCTTTCCTGTTAAGATTGTGATAAGGTCGTCAGCTTTCACTTCAGAATATTTATGACATCTACCTATCAGGTGAAGTTCATAACCTCGCATTTACTTATTTTACATGTTTTATAAACCCGTGAGGGGGATACATGCTTGTTACAAACTCTTTTACATACTCGTTTATCTTATAACAATGTGATTACTTTTCTAAGACTTAGTGAATTCATAGCCTCGCATTTCAATATTTTCATAAACCCGTGAGGGGGATACCTGCTATAAATTACGAGTACAAGTGTATTCCAAATTACATGCTATCCTAACATATCATTACAATTGCTGTATAAGTTATCTATCCTACAAGTCGTTAAATTTGACTTTAAGTCGTTAAATTGACTTTGGATATTAATGTGTTTATATTATAAATCCTACAAGTCGTTAAATTTGACTTCAAGTCGTTAAATTGACTTTGGGATGTTAATATGTTGATATTATGAGCTCTTCAAGTCATTAAATTGACTTTGGATGATAATGTGTTGGTGCCATGAGGTTAGGCAAGGAACATGACCAATTAGATCAATCAGACCAATCAGATCAATCAGACCAATCAGACCAAACAAGGCAATAACGCAATAATACATTGTTACTATGATAGTTGTATTCGTTGCAATTATTAATAATAATGGGTGTATAATAACAATATCATTTTTCATAATAATTGTGTTTATACAATTATTACACTATGACTTGTATTCAAATTAATTATCAACTAAATAACTGTTGTCAGTTTCTTCTTTGGGGTGAAGGCCCTTCTAACTTGGAAGTAGGGTCACAGTATACGGAAATATAGCAGCGGAAGCTATTTTGGGGTATTATTTCATGGAAACAAAAATCATAATCATAGAAAACGACCCAAAAGAGACGTTTGTTCAAAAGATACGTTATCATTCATTTCAAATCAGAGTTTTACAAAGGCAGGTCCCACAATATAAAACATAAAGTGTGAATGATAACAGTTCTGCCATCTTCAAGTCCAAGCCGCTCCGTGCCATATATTGCTTCAATAACCTGAGATAAACATGCTAAAAAGTCAACACAATGGTTGAGTGAAATTCATAGGTTTGATAATTAATTTGAATACAAGTCATAGTGTAATAATTGTATAAACACAATTATTATGAAAAATGATATTGTTATTATACACCCATTATTAGTAATAATTGCAACGAATACAACTATCATAGTAACAATGTATTATTGCATTATTGCCTTGTTTGATCTGATTGGTCTGATTGATCTGATTGGTCTGATTGGTGTGATTGATCTGATTGGTCATGTTCCTTGCCTAACCTCATGGCACCAACACATTATCATCCAAAGTCAATTTATAATGCTTGAAGGAGCTCATAAAATATTCTACATATTACTCAAAAGTCAATTTAACGACTTGAAGTCAATTTAATGACTTGTAGGATTTATAATATTAACACATTAACATCCCAAAGTCAATTTAAAGACTTGAAGTCAATTTAATGACTTGTAGGATTTATAATATTAACACATTAATATCCAAAGTCAATTTAACGACTTGAAGTCAAATTTAACGACTTGAAGGATAGATAACTTAGACAGCAATTGTAATGATACGTCAGGATAGCATGTAATTTGGAAAACACTTGTATTCATAATTTATGCAGTATCACCTCACGGGTTTATGAAAAAGATTTGAAATGCGATGGCTATGAATTCACTTAAGTCTTTGAAAAGTAATCTCATTGTTATAGATAAATACCGATTAGTATGTTAAAAGAGTTGGTATCATAGCATGTATCCCCCTCGCGGGTTTATAAAACATGTAAATAAGTAAAGGCGAGGTTATGAACTTCACTAAGTCTTTGAAAAGTAATCACATTGTTATAAGATAAACGAGTATGTAAAAGAGTTTGTAACAAGCATGTATCCCCCTCGCTTAAGTACTTGTGTATATTAAAAACAATTGAGCATGTATCCCCCTCGCGGGTTTATAAAGCATGTAAATAAGTAAAAGCGAGGCTATGAACTTCACAATATCGGTTTTAAGTACTTGTGTATATTAAAAACAATTGAGCATGTATCCCCCTCGCGGGTTTATAAAGCATGTAAATAAGTAAAAGCAAGGCTATGAACTTTACAATATCGGTTTTAAGTACTTGTGTATATTAAAAACAATTGAGCATGTATCCCCTTCGCGGGTTTATAAATCATGTAAATAAGTAAAAGTGAGGCTATGAACTTCACCTGATAGGTGGTTGTAATAAATATTCCAAAATGAAAGCTGACGACTTTATCACAATCTTAACAAGGAAGGTTGATATAGCAAGATGATAGTAAACAGCCACGTCACGCAACCTGAGTAAATATGTCAAGTCTTAGGAAGATTGTACTCTAGAACTTTGGTTCTAAGAGTTTAATATTGTTATGAGTTTGATTGGAGATTTTGGAATTATTGTATCACCGTTCGGGCCATCATATTTCAGAAGTCATTCAGTAAATATTTGAGGAGTCAGGGCACTTTAAATCGTAAACCCATCAACTCAGTTAGAACGTAATACCAAGATGAAACCCCTTAATATGAAGCTCCCTAGTATTGTGGTACGATATAGATCCAGGATAGGATTTTTAAAAGCATATCGATGATGAATTTTATAATAGTTATAACATAATCGGTTTTAAGCGTTTTACTCAATAACTGGAAATGATAAGCACGTCAAGCGTTCATTAAAGTTATGTCTTATAAAGTTTTGAACACATTTCTACACTTTTTCAAAATGTTACATTTTAGACCCTTAAGAATGAAAAATGGCAAAATATATCTTTGGATTATAAACTTTTACGAGTTTGGTCCTTTAGGTTTAAAAGATGTACAAAGTAAACATTGTACTTTGGAAAGTGACATAATAGACCCCTATAGTTATAACTTTGATAAAATGACATTTTCAGCCCTTTTAGTTAGAAGTTTCAGAAAGTTACGATATATACCCCTTGCATGGAATACTTTTGCAAAACAAATCCAAAACGCCATTCAAGTTTATTTTAAGATACCAAATGATATTTTCAGGTGATAGCTTATTAATATAAGCAAAAATATGAAGGTTTAATGTAACAAAAGTTTAAAATAACGATTCGTTAAGCTAGAAATCAAAACGGGTCAAATTAGGGTTTTAAAACAAAAACACGTAGGTTTTTAATTCAAATTCCTTCAAGACTTGATAAAGTGGTTATTATAATGTTAGATAAGCTTATTAGAATACATTATAACAATAGTTTACAAGTTTAGCTTATGGATTAAGTGAAAACATGAAATTAGGTTTGGATCAAAAAGGTAAAACACATATGTTTTTTACTTCAAAGTTGTTAAAAATAGTTTAGGCATGATCATATGAACATTATGAGGGTATGAAAACAGAATATGAGCTTATGGAACCTGGTTTTGAGCTTATAGCTTGGAAACGGGTCGAAATCGGGACTTTTAGCTTCGTACGCCTAGAATAACAACTCCGGAGCTTCTTTTCTTGGTTTCTTTGCTTCGCTTTTGGTCTTGGGACTTCTTAGGACCTTCTTGAGCAGAGATTTGCTGCTATTGTGGGTTATAGAAAGAAGACATGGGGGATGAGTTAGAATGAAGGATTTACACCCTTTATATAGGTGCGAACCGCCCTTAGGGACCAAGGAAACTTAATGGCCAAGTCTTGGACATGTGTAGCAGCTAGGAGATTATGTGGAGAGGCTAGAGGATGAGTAACATAAGCTAGAAACTAGTGTAGAGGTGTTGTTTTGTCTTGGTGGTGCCGCGGCTAAGAAAGGAGGAAAAAAGGGAGATGTGGCTTCTTTTCTACCCAAGTAATGGAAAATAGGACCTTGTAAGCTGCTTGGAAGTGAAGGAGGTGCATCATCAAGGTGCTTGATCACATGGTTGGTTTTAATAATGGGTTAAAATATGCTAAATGAGGTTGCGGGTTCATTAGGGCACGATTAGGGTTTTCATGTTTATTTTTCGTGTGCATTTGATTATTAATGATAGATTATGGATTATAAGGTTTGTATTAAGAGTTTACCACAAGGTTTGATTAGTGGTTCGAGTTCAAAATGGGTAAAAATAGGTAAACGGGTCATGGTTTGAAATTAGGGTTCGTTTAGGGTTTTCTAGGTTTAATTCTTTTACATTGTTGTTAAAAATAGTGAAAGGGTGATGGAATGCGATTTGTAAAGTTGTAAATTATGTATTTACAACTTATTTGAGTAATGGTTTGGGTTTATAATGGATAAAAACCAAGAAACGGGTCATAGTTTAGTATTTAGCTCGGGTTGGGGTTTATAGGTTTCATTTCATGAAATCTTATGAAATGAGAATGAATATAGATTGTAAATGAAGTGCATGACTTGCTTGTACCTTGTACTTTATTAATTTGTACAAGTTTCTTAAGATAACGAAGGTAAAACGGTTATTTTGAATATTGTGCATTAATGACTTATACATTATGCTTTAAAGGACTTGTACCTTATTTTAGAGGGAAAATATATTCAAATAAGATGCTATGATACTTGTTCATGTGCTTTGATTCATTATACATTCATTTTAAATGTTTACATTACCCAAAATTAGGGTTTAGGCATAAATGTTAATGGTTTAAGCTCATTTGGTATTATCGTCATGAAAACTTTGTTAAATGAATAACGTGTATGATAAAATGGATATTAGATTGTTGACTTGACATGTTATGATGTTTGCTTGATATATATGAAGATAGAATTGTCATAGGTAGGTTGTGTGAGCTCGTTAACTTTAGTTATGCAAGTTACGTTGCATAATAAGAGATTAAAGCAAAAATTTCCTTGTGAAAAAGTGATATATTATATAATAAGTAGAAATTACATTGATGAAGTATTATAAAATTAAGGGTTGTTATATTTGGCAAAGGCACCCGTTGGGGCTATAATGTATCAAATATATCCCAAGGCTTCAGATTCATGAGCTAATGGCAATAATATTGTTTTACAAATAACGGGTGTATAACAACGTAACCCAATATCGAATTTGCATTCAAACTATTTAACTTAAACTTATGAATTTCACTCAACCTTTGTGTTGACTTTTTAGCATGTTTATCTCAGGTAATTGAGCAACTTATGGCACGGAGTGGCGTGGACTTGAAGATGGCAAAACTGTTATCATTCAAACTTTATGTTTTAGATTTTGGGACCTTTCGTTTGTAAAAACTCTGATGAATAAAGGAATGATAACTAAATTTTCAAAAATGTCTCTTTTGATTCGTTTTCTATGATTATGACTATTGTACCTTGAAGTAATCTGTAACACCCCCAAAAATCACTTACAACGCAGCGGAATACCAAATGGGGTGTTACTTCGTAATACACAGCAATAGAATAGCCTTTTTCCCCCTATAAAACGTAAAAAAAGGGTTTGGTTTTTTACATATCCATTTAATGACTAACCTATGTAATTCCCCATGACTTAATGGGTGTATTTTGTGTTTTGTTAAACGGGTTAACATGTGGAATGTTTTTTGGGCTTTTATGAATTGTTTACAAAAAATCCCGTTAATATGGTTTTGGACTTTTAGCTTTATAAAAGGCCTTAAAATCTTAGCCTTTATATTGAATGAATAATGGCCCCCCTGAACCCACCCCATTAACTTGGTGCGGGGATTTAGTCCCGATGCACACTCCCCTTTTTTTTCCCTTTTGGCTTTGACTTTTGACTTTGACTTTTTAACTTTTGACCTTTGGAAATTATGACTTTTCATGCCCTTTTTTTTTCCAAATTCTCGTGCTCAGTTTTTTTGCCTTTCATTTTGATCCTTTAAGTGAATATCCCCATTAACCTGCACAAGTAATACAAAGCAAAATAAACATATATTTTGGCATTTTTTTAAAAATGTTCCCCATTTTTGTCATTTAGGTTTATGGTTTTTTTTTTTAATATAAAAAGGTAAATGTTTTAATTTAACACATACCCACAAAACCCCCTTTCCGACCCATTTTGTTCAACAATGACCCATTCCTAACATCCAACCCTAAGAGTTGTTTCCCCCATGGATGCAATCGCCATTTTTGATTCCCTAATGTTCCCCCCTGATGTGCTACCCCTTGGTTTGCCTAAACTTAAGCTAAAGTATAGTTGGAAGTAAGTTCTGCAGCCTCTGTGGCAAATGAATAGTGGAAAAAGTCCGGGGACTTCCCGTCACCACATCATTTTTCATCCACCTCAATTACCTTGACTCACTTTTTTTGTTCAACAATCCCCCATCCTACCCGATCAACCATTTCACCTCTATTTTTTCTTTCCACTTCCCCTTCCTACTAGGTCCCCGTCCACCCCATCCTTTCACCTCCGTGGGTTGCGGCCATTGCTCCTCCACAACTTCGTGTTTCCCATTCTTCCTTAGGCGGCAATTATCTACACGAGGGAGAACAAATAGGTAACGTTAGGTAAAGAGGGAAATGGTTTAGCTTTAATGGTTGGTCCCACCTTAATATACTATAAAATAACGCAATATATATATAATACATAATATATAAATATACAAATAAATATAATATTTAATACATATATAATAATGTTATATTTACAATTTATATATATATATATATATATATATATATATTAAACCGTTCCCCCCCTTAAGGTTTGTTCCCCCCGACACTATTTTTTGTGAAACGATATTACCCAAATTACCCGTATCCCCCCGTTGATACATTTTATAACCTGATCGTTTTTGGACTATCCCAATTTTTATACCTATCCTTTTCCCAGTTTAAACTCAGTAATTGAGCTCCACACATTTTCCAATGATTGACTTTTCTAATACTATAAAACGATAAAACCCCATGGAAGCAAGTTAATAAGAACAATCGCACATAGAATTCCCTTAAATAGTGCCCAACTATATAAGGTTCCTTAGGTTTTATATCCCCCTAGGCCCAAACCAAACAACCCCTAGTTTCCTCCCTAGTTCTCTATAACCTTGGCTCTGAATACCAATCTGTCACACCCCGACTCAGGCTGAAAAATGAGGCGTGACGGAGAATTAATTATCACAACACAAGGTACAAGATAGACAAAAACTAAAATACATTCATAAAAGTGTCGTGACATTCTCTGAACCCAAGTAAGAACTTGAGTGAAGACAAGTCAAAGAACACATCATATAGTCTTAAAGCTTACATCCAAAATTCCACGCAAGGAATGATGCTAGTCTCAAGATAACAATCCCCAAAATGCTTAAGTTCAAATAAAGTTTCAAATGCAAGATCTCTCAAAGGGTGATTCATACAGGATGCTCTTAAGGTCTGTTAAAGCTTGCAACTTGACTTCACTAATCATTAACAATACCTGAAAATGATACTCGAAAAGGTCAACATCAGGTTGGTGAGCTCGTAGGATTGATTTCAACCCAGTTGTTGTGCCATGGTTTTTAAGTAGTGGACAAATGTGAAATATGATAGTGAATACATGCAATAAATTAGATTCCAACATAGCAAATCCATACTATAAAAGATCCCCAACAATATAGATACCAATGCACGTAAAGTTCTAAACTCTAAGTTCACACGCAGCTAAAGCCTACCAGCTAGAGCTATACATAGGGCGGAAGATCCACAAGTTCACAAGATCACAAGATCCACAAAACAAGTTCAATCAAATCTCATGTCATTTACATAGCAGTCATAGGCACATAGCATTGTCCAAAAAGATAAAAGTTTCGCACAGTAATGAAAACAAGTTCAAAACAAATTTGAGTATCATTTTCCCCCAACGGAAAAGAGTTAAAAAGTAGGGCTACGAGAACTCACCTTAAGCAAAAAGGTGACAAGTAGCAATATCAAAATCAAACAAGCAAGTGCAACGACGCCCGAACACAACCTAATCTAGTTAATGTTCAATTTAGATATACGTTCTCATAAGGTGTGTTTAAGGTTGATGCATAGAAGTCTGATGTGCGTTGTACGGTCACCTTTAACGTTACCGGTAGTGTGATGGTTGACGACTTAGTTTCAAAGATAACATATTCTAGTTCATACTTTACCATAATATACTTATACTATTTAAGTAAAAATAGACAAATAATATAAGAAGACTTAGAAAATAAATATTCAGAATATATTTTGGTAAGTCCATTCGGTAACCTTATTAACCTTGATTACTTGTATAGTTTATAGGAAATGAAACGTTTATTTATACAAAACGACTTAGAGAAGTTTCATATTTTATAATTATAAAATATATTTTTTGTCTTTTAGTCGACTTATTAAAATAATAATATTATTTTGTCGCAAAAGTAAGTTTTTGAGTAAAAATCTAAGTATATGATTTTTATGAAATTTCGGCATGACCCGTTTGTTTATACAACGTATCCCCAAGGTTATAAACCTTATTTCAAACACTTGCCTAAATTTTACCAACTTTCGCCAAAAGGCCAAATCTACGTTTTCGCAAGGCTTTGTCAAAACACTCTTTCCAATTGACTAATTTAGCCATACTAGTATATATAGGTATAATTCGATCAAAATCCGCTTTTAAAACGTTTAAAATGACTGGTTTTCCTTTATTGGGCCTTAAGGCCCAATAGAAATCCGAATTAGTATCGTTTAGCTCTTAAACCTTATTTTGGTCCAACAAATCGATTTAAATACGTATTGAGAATATATAGAATATAAGCCGAATGAAAATTCCCGCAACTAAGCTGAAGCTTATTGGGCTTCCATTTTGGGCCGCGACGTACCATGGCCAAAACAAGTCATTCCGAAATATTCCAAGTTCGACATCGAACCAAGGTTCATACAATACGTAAATAGGTATTTTGAATATCCAAATAAGCAAATCAATAAGCTATGCAAAATAAGCCGGAACTCAAAAAGCCCACAATAAGCCACGGCTTATTGGGCTTTTTGGGCCGTGGGTTACAATAAGCCCAAAAACATATTCATAGCTTTTTAAATAAGCTAAATAAGCTAGTAGATAATTTAGTTTTTAAATAAGTTATTTCAATAGGCTATAAAAATTATGACAATAATAGGTTATAACCAAAATCACTTTTCTTTGGTCCTAGTTAAAACCGAAAGTATATAAGCCCAAATATAGGTCGAACATGCTTATTTTTAAGCTAGAGAATAAATAAGCTACATAGTATACAAATATTTTTCAACCATCACAACCATGACATAAAAATGATAAACCTTGTTCCCCTTGGTCTTGTGTTCGAACCGAACCAAACACCCCTTTATTTTTATTTCAAATTTTACGCTTTTGATTTTTAAGAAACGCACCGTACAACTTTCATCTATGCAATAAGAACTCTAAAAGTAAAAGGATATTCATGAAAAAGATAACTTACAAAGAGGGTCTTGAAAGCGAGTTAAAACACGATCTAATAACCCAAATGTTGTTTAAATGATACCCCGGCTACTAGAATCAACCCAATACTTAAAGATTCATGTTCTTGATCAAAGTGGTAAAAAAATTTAAGTGTTTGTGTGTGTGTGTGTGTGTGTAAATCGGACGCAAGCCACAAGGAGAGAAAACAAAGAAAATGTTTGAGGATGAAATGAGAAATGCATGTTAAGGGTTAAGACAAAAGGTCCTTGTACTAGGATTGGGACACAATAGCTAAAATTTTGCCTTCTTGTTCCCTCCTTGACTCGAAACCGAATAGGGTATCCAAGGGGTCTCGGGTTGCTTCTTTTTGTGTCGGTTTCTCTTAAAACTCAATGATCTCAATTTTAAACTATTACCCGAAGCTTCCTAGTATTTTTAACGTACTCAAAAGTATTTTTCCATGATTTAGGATATTTACACGACATATTTCACGGTTAAACTTCCTAATTTTGATTTGAACATTAACAGACGTGTCAGAACTCGTTATTAGGCATTTCAAGCTATTTACGGGACAAACCTCCCGAAACATTATCAACATAAATAAAACCCTCTAAAAGGATTATCACAAGCAACATAATCAATAGAGATCAACATAGATTCACCACCATCAACACGGTAATTGTTCTAACGGAAATGACAAAAGTTAAAAAGTCAAAGGATTAAATTAGTACATATAGATTCCAGAAAAGTGAAAGGGTTATATTAAGTCGAAGTTATTATACTAGGTTTTTCTAATTCATGTAATAATATTTTTTTAGTTTTATTTTATTTTATGTGGCCTTGTGTGTGACGGAAGCAGTTGAAGAAAGACCCAACTCTTAAAAATGAAGCTCTCTAACAAATACATAGTTTGATAAAATTGTTATGAAAACTGATTATTAGCTAGGGGGTGTTTGCTTTTGTTATAACTTATTATGTGTTCGAAATCAACAAAAGCACCTCCTTGTAGCATTATAAATATAACAACGTTATACATGCTTTAGATATGGTTTAAACACACTTTGCATATTACTAGTTTGGATACTACTCTTTCAACAAACAATCTCATTTTTGTTCTAAAATTAGAAAAATATAAAAGTATAATGATATATTTTCTTTGTTAACTAGAAATACTTAGATAAAAAATAAGAAATAAAGTTTGAAATTATTAAAATAACAAGAGAAATTAAAATATAGGAGTGAACATGTCTAGTAGACTTATCCCACATCGCTTGAAGAGGAAAACTTTCAAGAGAAGAAACTCTATATAAGCAAAGCCCTCTCCCTATTTTGATACTTGGTTAAGATTCAGATGTTATTAAACATTGATATTGTGTTCTTAAACAATATTTGTTGAGCTTATAAGTTATATAAACTTTAGTTTGAGCATTAGAACAATTTTTATAATTGTAAACAAGTTTTCGAGCTCGAGATTGAGTTAATAACGAGTCTATCTAGCTTGATCTTTTATACGAGCATCTTAAGCTAGAAAGTTAGTTTATTGTATGAGTACAAAAAATGTTAAAAATCTTAAACGAGCTTC
This sequence comes from Tanacetum coccineum, assembly GCA_026074375.1. Taxonomy (NCBI): domain Eukaryota; kingdom Viridiplantae; phylum Streptophyta; class Magnoliopsida; order Asterales; family Asteraceae; genus Tanacetum; species Tanacetum coccineum. Next base: position 100,828 of record BQNB010001864.1, on the reverse strand, counting down.
GAGCTCTAGCTCGAACAGGAAAATAAATTCAAGTTTGAGTTCGAGCCAATTTACAAAATTTTATTCAAGCTCGAGCTAAGTAGTTAATAAATGAGCCTAGCTTGTCTAGGCCAAAGCTCGGCTCGTCTCAGATCGTTAACACCCCTAGGTCAGTTTGTTGTTTAAGGTTAGACGTTTAAATGTTTGTACAGGGATTAGAAAAACGAGTAAAAGAAAGTGAAAAGCATAAATGTATGTATGATTTTTGTTGTGCATTTTCACTCGTTTTGTTTTTCTCTTTTTTCTGCTCGTTTTTCTATTTGTGAGTTTCTTGATCTGTTTTTGTGTTTGTTTGAGGTTTATGATGTCTTTTAATGTTTGATGAACTGTCACTGCATAAAAATGTCCATTTGAAAATGGATAAAATTTGAAAATGACTCATCTATTTGATATATATAGAATTTTGGAATCATGGTCGGTTATAGCCGTGACGTATATGCAACATATAATACAACCATTTATCACTTCATAATAAGACTAAATACAATATTAGGAAGCGCTTATTTCGCACATGGTAGAAATACCTTAAAGCACACAGTAATTCCTAAATTTGACATTTGTGATGTATTTTGTTGTCTGAATTGCGTTCATATTTGTAACTAACGTTGCTTTTATATGGTTCGTGTAATTTTTGGTCATAATTTACGATTTACTGCCTGTTTTTAGGCATTTATGGCCATTGCGAAATAAGCGTTTGCTAATATTGTTTACAGTCTCATATGTGGTCATACGTGGTTCTTCTATATGTTGCGTATGCGTCAGTGTTATAATTGGTCACGACTACAAAATTTTATGTAATGAAGTTATGAATAAGTGAATCATCTTTAGATTATTTGTAAGTTCCCCTGCTCATTATTTTATGTTGATGGCCGCATATCAGACGCCAAAAGATATCACAAACCTCAAATAGACACAAAGGCATATCAAGAAACTCGCAAAGATATATGGATAAAAATATACCGACGTTGGGCAGAAAATTAGTTCTCTTTAAAGCTGACTAACCATTTCGACATTGAAGTGACCCTTTGAGTTGTGTATGTTGCAAAAAAATATCAAGATTTATATATTTTTGTGATTTTTAGTCATGATTTACGGTTTGTTATGTGATGTAAGATTTAGCTACTTTTGTCCATTGCGAAATAAACGTTCCCTGGCATCATTTAGTGTCTCATATGTGGCCTTAAGTAGTTGTTTTATATGTTGCGTATGAGTTACGGTCTTTACTATTTTTTTGTAAGTGTTGTTTATAACTTTTTCCTTATTTTCTGTTTATAAAATTTGTTCATGACAAGAAACCTAATTATTCTTTGTTTGACCATTTAATGTGTTTAGAATATATTTTTTTCTACTTTTGTGCTGGTGTGTTCTTTTTACAGTGTGGGGTCAAATAGATACATATAGAGACGTTTTGATTTTCACCTTTGTGTGTTTTATTTCTTGTATTGTTGTGATGTGTTGTGGCTTTTGAATATTGTTTAGAGTTTTGAGCATCTGTTTTTATATAGCGGTTGGCTGCATCTTAATTGTAGGTCTAATTTGTAATGTTCATTGTTTATTTTATGAAAGATTAGTCTTGGTTAAATAAGTTTTATTTGATGGTTTGTTGTAAGATGCAAGTGTGTTATGTATGTGTGGGATCAAACAGATAATTACATATACGCTCTGATTTTCCGCATTTGTGTGTTTTATTATTCAATGTGACTGTTGAATATTGTTTAGAGTTTTGAGCAATTGTTTTTATATAGCGGTTGGCTGCATCTCAATTGTAGGTTTAATTTGTAATGCTGCTTGTTTATTTTATGAAAGATTAGTCTTGGTTTATTCAGTTTCATTTTGGTTTGATAGTATGCTGTAAAATTTAAGTGTGTTATATACCAAATGGTATGCCTGAGCATGGGTATAAATCGTTTTTTGCCACTGTTATTGTTAAAGTATTTCCTTTCCTATTTAGGCATTTTACGGAGTATCAATAGAAGGTCCTAATGTTTGCTTAAGGAGCTTGAGAGAAATCGATAGAAAGGTTGCATGTGATGGTCGATGGGTGCCTTCGGTACAAAGTTTGGGCACATTAAAAGGCATCTCAAAGTTATATAATACCTATATTATAATGCTAACCGTGAACATATTGATACAAGAGATTTTGATGGCCTTAAATTGCATTGCTCAGATAGTATAAGTGATTAAAAAAGCATGTGAACATCATTCCAAGCTAATGTGGTGAAAAACTGAGATAACACAAATTAGATTTGTTGATTCTAATGAATACTAGAGACAATCTTCTAATTATTGTTGATTCAAAGGGAATAATGATAGTTAGGCAAAATTCTTGACAAAAACTGCCAAAAATGGACTTTTCATATATTTTGGAACTGAATAAACATGATCATAGTGCATTTCTTAAATAAGCATATGAAACTGAAATGGGCCTCAAAAGACAAATGGGCCGAAAACTATGCTAAAAACAAATGTCTAAAAAATCCAAAACACACAAAAATGCAAATAACTCCTAAAATATAGTGTTTTGGGGCTCGAAATTCCTGGGCTTGAAATGGATTATCTGAGCCCAAGTTATGTCCTTTTGAATAAAGGGTCTTTCTTCACACGATCTTGGGCCTCCAGAAACAAAATGGTCTGTTCTTCAATACTTAGGCCGGCATCACAAGCAGTTGTGGAAACAATGATAACGCGGCTATGCACACCGACGGTTTTATCCGACTTTTGAATGCAAGCACCAACTTGGTCAATGTCACTGTTTCTGGTACGCAACTTTGAACTTCTTAATGTTTAATACCGCGTGCCTTATGAGTTATGATAGATGATGACTCAGAGAGAGTTGAGTTGCGCGTCTCACTCCTGCATAACATCTAGCAGAAAAACAAGGGTTGGAAAATGCTAATTTGAGTCATGCAACATATATCACTATTTTAAAGGTTATGGTGGATATATGGAGCAAGATATGTTTGTGGAGTCTGATAGAACTCCTTAGATCGTTTAAGCTTAGTTTGTTTAGAACTTATATCTAGGATTAACAATAACAATGATAACAATATGCACAACGGAATTAAATAAAGAACATCAATGTTATTTGAACAAGGTTTTATTACCATACGTTTCCACCAAGCCTCAAATCTATATGATCAGTATAGATCGTGTTACCACCTGTAACAGGGATCAAGTTACCTTGATCTTGAGGCTACACCACACAAACTAGACGTCTACATTGATCCAGTGTACACACACACACGTTTTTCTGGATACTAAAACTATGTGTCTATGATCTCTTTATATAGAGAGATCATGACTTACAAAGGAAGTTAACATAAAGATATAAACAAGTAAATCTTTTAAACATTAAGAAATATCTTCTGTTATCTTTATCTTCTTAAGGAGATCTTCCAGAATCTTCATCTTTTGATATCTTTGACCAAATCTTCCATAATTCTCCACCAGCTTGTAGAATTCTTTAATGACGATTTTGATCCTTTTGTTTCATTACTTGTTTCTTTTGTCTCATCAAATCTATAATTCCCAACAATCTTCCCCTATTTGATGATGACAAAACAAACAACCATAACAAAGTCGTGTACGAACTTCATCATAAAGCGAACTTCATCATAAAGCCAAAGCTTCCCTTGAAGTTGAGATGTAATCATCTCCCTAAATGAAACAAAAACTTCCCCTTTCCTTTGTAACATGTCATGTCACCACACATAATAAGTTGCAAATCATATCTCAGTAATCTTCTTCCCTTTTTTATCATAATCGAATAAGGGTCTTATGAAGATAAGCAACTTGAATCTTTACAACTACAAATCATATACTACACTACTAATCCATCCTTCTAATGTCTCAAATTACCCTCCATGACGCATAATAAGAATAATGAATTTAAGACAATAGAAACTTAAACTAGCAGTAGTAATAAACAACTAGCAGTAGTAATGAAACCTTTTATCTCAAGTGGTGCATGAACATAACCTGATATTTAAACATTTTGACAATAAGCTTCCCCTGAAACCCATATGTTAACCATTTCTTGAATCTTCAATTATGTAGGCTCTATGTAATGATTACTGATGAAGAAAACTAAGTATAACGAACTTGATGTAGAAGTAGAATAACCCAAACTTGTGTCTTATGTCTTGTACTATCCACGTAACTCCAAACTTATAAATAAATCTGTGAAATATAAGTAGATCGCAACCTCTTGACAAAAATCCTCATCTTCTATGAGCCACATAACCAAAGTGATAACAAATGTACGCATTGAGCACCATAAGAGAAATCGCACACCTTTGCTAGATTTTGACAAGTCTTTGTCACAACATTTTTAAGCACAAACAAGTTATCTCTAAACGTTGTAAGCCGTTTAAGATATGATAAAACATGTACCCAAGTAATTCCACTTCATCGTCAAATAAGTAATAAACAACCTTCTTCGTAACCAATTCTAACAATAAATCCAAAACTAGCCATATAACATTTAAAATCTTGTTCCAACCGAGATCCAATCCTCTGTCTGTTATCCAATATGGAACACAGCTAGGAGTAGTATCTTTTAAGCCCAAGCAGTAGTAACTACTTTTAATCAAACAGTAGTAACTGCTTAAATTTACCTTAGCAGCAGAAACTTAATACTGGCAGCATTAAAAATATACTAGCAATATTAATCATACTAGCAACACTAAGTATAAACTGGCAGCATTAACCTTTAGTGATAACAACATTAACATGAATTGGCAGCACTAATATTCCGTTGGCAGCATTAACCAGTTACTTGGCAGTATTAACGTCTCCTGGCAGCACTAACTTACATAAGCAACACTAATAATCATAAGCAGCAGCACTAACCTTCAAAGATAAGGCTAGCAGTATTAACTCTGGTTACTACTGTCCTTCTGATACTAGCAGTAGTCATGTTTTACCTTGGCAGTAGAAACATCAATGCGAGCAGTACTAACTTGTATTGGCAGTATAAAGTGCTCCTTCCTCCCATACCTTTTTGAGATACTTTTTAGCGTTAGTCAAGAACCAAAATTTATGATCACCAGCAGTACTGTGTCTCGTGGCAGTAGTAACCACCAACGAGCAGTACAAAACATATAACCACTGTTTAAGGATACCTCTTTTTTTAAGTATCCAGACGACACTTTTTAGTGTCACAAAGCTGTCACGAATCCGTCACAAATTAGCATTCTCCTTCTACAGAATTAAAGTTTGTGAAAAACCTTAATATTCACCAACATCGTCTTGTTCCAAAGGAACCAGAAACACCTCGAACCATTGTATTTTCTTCTTTTCTTCATGGATTCGACATCAATAACACCTTGTAATCCTAGACATCACGAGCCACGAGGCTCTGATACCAATTGTGGAGTCTGATAGAACTCCTTAGATCGTTTAAGCTCAGTTTGTTTAGAACTTATATCTAGGATTAACAATAACAATGATAACAATATGCATAACGGAATTAAATAAAGAACATCAATGTTATTTGAACAAGGTTTATTACCAAACGTTTCCACCAAGCCTTAAATCTATATGATCAGTATAGATCGGTTACCACTTGTAACAGGGATTAAGGAAACCTTAATTACCTTGAGGCTACACCACACAAACTAGACGTCTATATTGATCCAGTGTACACACACACACACATTTTTTTGGATACTAAAACTATGTGTCTATGATCTTTTTATATAGAGAGATCATGACTTACAAAGGAAGTTAACAAAAAGATATAAACAAGTAAATCTTTTAAACATTAAGAAATATCTTCTGTTATCTTTATCTTCTTAAAGAGATCTTCCAAATCTTCATCTTTTGATATCTTTTGACCAAATCTTCCATAATTCTCCACCAGCTTGTAGAATTCCAATCTTGACGATTTAGTCATTATGTTTCATTCTTTTATTTATTTTGTATCATCAAATCTATAATTCCCAACAATGTTGTTTTCATTATAGTGCTATTTAGAGATCTGTTGAAATTGATTTCAAGCTATAATTATTTGTACTCGAAGAACAAGGAATTGTTGTGTTGTTATGCTTATTTTCAATAGTATGTTAGCAATTGTTTTTGGTAGATGTTATGTCATAATGTTATACAATATACACCAGCCCAAGATTATCATGATATATTTTTTAGTGTCACAATATTTTAAAATATAAAACAGTCCAAGATTATCACATATTTATAGACAACAATAAGTGAATATTATCCTCTGCGGCAACGCGCGACCGCCTAACACCTCGTAACAAAACATTAATCATGAAAAAATTATTATATGTCCTTATCTTTTATATAGTAAAGGAAAACGAAAAGTGAAGATTTTTTCATTCACAAAAAATGTTACCTTATTAAGTATGATGCTTCTAATATTTTATTTTTAAAACAATAATGTTTAATTAAAAGCTTAAATATTTCCATATTTGCCCTTAAAAAATTAAAAAATCGGTTTTCTTAATCAATCTATAAGAAACACAAAAATACACAAGTACTTCCAAGTAAATACATGATACCTGTGGAACAAATTGTAATTGTTAAAAAAAGCGCTTCTCCTATTCAACATTAACATAACAGCTTCATACCCAAAATTAAACTCGATTCACACACTCAAAATTCAAAATCAGAACCAAACATAATTGACCCCAAAATCATCACTTTCATCTTCATACCAAAATACCCTTTTCAAGATTTCAAATGACCCCCAAACTTAAATCCAAACACCCTCTAATTAATTTTGGGTATGAAGCTGTTATGTTAATGTTGAATAGGACAAACGCTTTTTTTAACAATTACAATTTGTTCTACAGGTATCATGTATTTTACTTGGAAGTACTTGTGTATTTTTGTGTTTCTTATAGATTGATTAAGAAAAACGATTTTTAATGGCAAATATGGAAATATTCAAGCTTTTAATTAAACATTATTGTTTTAAAAATAAAATATTAGAAGCATCATACTTAATAAGGTAACATTTCTTTTAAATACAAAAGTCTCCACTTTTCGTTTTCCTTTACTAGATAAAATAGTTTTTGGTAGATGTTATGTCATAATGTTACACAATATACACCAGCCCAATATTATCATGATATATTTTTTAGTGTCACAATATTTTAAAATATAAAACAGTCCAAGATTATCACATATTTATAGATAACAACAAGTGAGAATATTATCCTCTGCGGCAACGCGCGACCGCCTAACATCTCGTAACAATACATTAATCACGAAAAAAATTCTTATATGTCCTTATCTTTTATCTAGTAAAGGAAAACGAAAAGTGGGGAGTTTTGCATTTTAAAAAAATGTTACCTTATTAAGTATGATGATTCTAATATTTTATTTTTAAAACAATAATGTTTAATTAAAATCTTAAATATTTCCATATTTGCCATTAAAAAATTAAAAAATCATTTTTCTCAATCAATCTATAAGAAACACAAAAATACACAAGTACTTCTAAGTAAATACATGATACCTGTGGAACAAATTGTAATTGTTAAAAAAACGCTTCTCCTATTCAACATTAACATAACAGCTTCATACCCAAAATTAAACTCGATTCACACACTCAAAATTCAAAATCAGAACCAAACATAATTGACCCCCAAAATCATCACTTTCATCTTCATACCAAAATACCCTTTTCAAGATTTCAAACGACCCCCCAAACTTAAATCCAAACACCCTCTAATTAATTTTGGGTATGAAGCTGTTATGTTAATGTTGAATAGGAGAAGCGCTTTTTTATGGATATTGACACAACCCGAATTGGTAATCTTTATTTGGGTTAAGATTCGGGTCAGGTCAAAAATATGGACGAAAATGATGAATCTTTGTTTGATTCTATGGTTTGTGACTCGAGTTCCAGATTGTTTTTAAATGGGTTTACAAAATCTGACTGTAAAGGTTAGATTTTTATATATATTTTAATTTCGACTAAATTAGATTTTATGTTTAGGTGCAATTTTGTGTTATTTCAAGTAGTTTTGTTTGATTCTATTTTCCACTAATTGAATAATTGAATCCATTTATCACCCTTTGATGTTATAATTAGTGAGCATTCCTTAATCATGAACCTACGCTCATGATTCATAGTGCCATCACTGATTGTTGACTATAACGTAGTGTTTGGTATGTTGTAGTTAAAGGGGAATGGAAAAGATTATTACGATGAAATGAAAAAGTGATGTTTGTTTACATTTATGGGATGTAATGATTTATTACAAGGAATGCCCCATTACACTAAAATCATTCCTTAGGGGCCCCCTACTTATTTTTCATTCCATCTTGTAATGGAATCAAATTACATAAAACTCCACCATTAACTAACATATTAAATTAACTTCCTATCATTAATTGGGCGTTTTAGTCTTTTTATCGTAATTCCATTACGTCTTATCATACAAACCAAACATGATTGATAATGGTAATGACTCATTACATTCCACTATTTATTCTATTACGTCGGTTATTCCATTCATTTGACATTTCATTTCGTCCGACCAAACGAACTCTTGAGTTGTTTTCTTTCATATATAGGTCAAAACTTGCAAGTATTTTGGGATAATTTCATGAGTTCATGAGTTTTAAAGATAAACATTGCAAAAATATAAAAACATCATACATTAACTAGTAAATTTACTAGATAAAAGATACATGAGGTAAGATCAATAATCATTATAATTATTGTACACCAGTAATTGTTCCCAAATTGTATACTCAAAGATCACAGCAATTGAATACAAGAGAGAAACAACTATAGTTTTAACTAATGAAACGGGTAAAATGAGAGAAGTGAAGAACTTTTCATGAAAAAATTTCAGCAAATACCAGTCACATGCCATGATCATAAAATGGGTTAGTTTCGACCTATGACCCAAGCCGCTCATCTTACCAACTCTGATAAGAAGTCATCTTGATTGTCAAAATTTGATGCTTTATGGAAAGCGTCCATGACAACGTAATAAAGACATTTATCTATCAGTTGTTGTTTAACACTAATTCTTATCACTTGTTCTTGATTCAGGAACTTGGTGTTGTACAAGATAAAACGGGGAGGAACATGGTATGGTACAAGATAAAACGGGGAAGCCTGCGGCAACACTAATTGGCAAATGGGACGAGAGCATGGTTAAGACAAAATAAAAGGTGTTTAGAAAATGGCAAATATGAAATAGCAAATGCATAGAAGCTGAGACTAGAACTGTGGCAGCGGCAACTGTTGTGCAAGGCTTCGACTGCCTTTACAATCCAGGTTTGGAAATTTTTCAAAAGGCACGAAGTTTCTGTTTATTTTAAAACTTTTTACTTATTCTTGGACTTGACTGTAATTTTTTTAAAACAAACCAGTCTTCCTAATTCAATAGGGATTAATATTATAAGTTTTTTAAATATTCATGGACTAGATTGTAAATTTTCAATAAAATACAGACTTTCTAATACAATAAGAATTAATAATGTATTACAATTTGTAAATGCCCAAAAACCTTATATATACTTAATTGTCTACCCAGTTTATTTATTCCATCTAATTCTCCACAGCTAAATAAAAGTCGACAAATCTCATGGCTCTTTTTCTTATTTGCGGGTATGACAATAAACAAAACCAAAAACAAAAACACAACAGTCGACTATCTCATGACCATAAATAAAAACCTTCAGGAAAAAAGAACAAAAAAACAAGATATTATAGAAAAAGAACCAGGAATCAAAAAACAGGTTTGGAAAAGTATTTTCTAATCTACTTTTCAACTCTAATGTATAATTTAATACCAAAATTATTTGTTTATTATAATTTGTAGAAAAGAAAAAGATGGAATGCATGCTTGGATAAGAAATTCATCGATATAGTTTTGAAACTTGGAGGATCTCAAGGTTTGCAAAAACAAACACTTTATGAAATGTTTACTTAATTTACAAACTAATGTATTGTTCTTCGGTGTAAACGATACACTTTAACAGCTGAAACACCTAAGAGAATTTTAGATCATATGAAATAGGATGATATAACACTTTTGGAAATAAAAGGCCATCTCTAGGTCAGAATAAATCTGTAATGATTATATCATTTTATTCTGGAATTATTATTAAACAAGATTGATTGAAAAGAGTTTATTTAATATTGAATATACTTTACTTGATCTTGAAGACATTTAGACGGAAAGCAAAGAAAGATGACAACTATGTCAACACAAAGGAAAAACCAATTGATGCCGATACTAAAGATTTGACACCACAAAAGGACAAGTACTTCAAAGAAATGCCAGAAGAAGAAAGCTACAAACGCCAAACTATGAAAAACATAAAAGTCAACAAAATTATAGAAACAACTATACAAAATGACACAAACATGAAAAAACCAGAGAACAAAAAAGGAAAATACCAGACAATGTAACGAGTGACCAATCTAAAGAAAGCAAAAAAACACGTCAGATAGAATTCTTTCTTAACAACTTTTTCACTTCTTTTAGACCGTTAAAATTGTTTGTTATCATCTTTTATACTTCTATGCAACTATAATTGCCTAATAACAATGATTAAAATTCAAATATTATTCCAAAAATATATAAAATGTTCAACAGAGATGTGCAAGGATCAAAAACAGAATAATAAAACAACAAAAGAACAAGATATTACAGAAAAAGAATCAAGAAACAAAACACAGATTTGGGGAAATTCTAGAAGTATCTTTTAATCTTTTTTACCACTGTAAATTATAATTAAGGCCAAACTAATATGTTGATTATAAATTGTAGAAAAAATGGTTTGCATGCTTGGACAGATCGATATAGTTGTCAAACTTGGAGGAGCTCAAGGTTTGAAAATAAACAAACTTTTACAAATGTTTACATAATTGATAAACTAATTATTTTGTTTATTGTGATATCAACGTACTTTTACAGCTGCAACACCTAAGAAGATTTTACAACATATGAAAGAGGATGATATAACACTTTTTGAAATTAAAAACAATCTCCAGGTTAGAGAAAATCTTAAAGTGTTATAACAATTTATTGTGTAAATATAATTAAACATGATTAATTTCATATAGTTTATCTATGATTTAATATATTTCCCGTGAACATGAAGACATTTAGACAGAAAATAAAGACCGTTGAGAATTTTGTGGACACAAAGCAACAACCAACTTTCGTTGATACTCAAGATTGGACACAACAAATGTTATATTACTTCAAGGAAAGGTGGGAAAAGAAGAAACATACAAAACACAAACCACGGATCACATTGCATGACCAAAAATTTGCAATGTTATCAGTCACAAATGTAAAGCAAGAAAAAAACATGTTTGTTAGAATTCTTTATTATCAACTTTTATACTTATGTGCAACTCTCAACGCCTATCTTTTATGAGAATTACAAATAATATTCCAGAAATATACAACATGGTCAAAAGAGATGGTCCAAAAATTCATCGATATAGTGTTTAAACTTGGAGGGTCTCAAGGTCAGCACATAAGCTCCCTTGGTTATAATTTCTGATTTATTTTTCAAGTAATATATCTATATGGTTTGTTATTGAAAAACTATTACAGATGCAACTCCTTACAGAATCATACAGCATATGAAAGATGATAATGTTATGGTCGCATAATATATATTATTATATATATTTTTTTATATATATAAATATATAATATATATATAAATATAAATCACGTCATTTTGGGTAATATATTTTACACTAGTCAGTTTGTGGGCCATGAGCTTAGACCAGACAAGGAACGTGGAACCAATCAGACCAAACAAGACAATACGGCAGTAAAGTATAGTATAGTAATACACTGTTACTATGATAATTTATTAGTTGTAATTATTACAAATAAACGGGTTATATAATTATCGTGACCCGGTTCATAACAATACATTTTCTTAATAACTTGTGTGTTTGTACAATTATTACACTATCGATTGTATTCAATGGTTTCAGTCAAACCTATGAATTTCACTCAACCTTTGTGTTGACTTTTTAGCATGTTTATCTCAGGTTATTGAGCAATATACGGCACGGAGTGGCATGGACTCGAAGATGGCTAAAACTTGTTATCATTCACATTGTATGTAACTAGATTTTGGGACCTGCCTTTGTAAAACTCTGATTTGAAATGAATGATAACGTATCTTTTGAACAAACGTCTCTTTTGGGTCGTTTTCTATGATTATGATTGTTGTTTCCATGAAGTAATACCCCAGATTAGCTTCCGCTGCTATATTGTAAAAATGAGGGTGTTACAGATTGGTATCAGCGCTATGGTTATAGAGAATAAGGTCAAAACCTTAACTATAACCACATTTATTGTTCAGCCATCAAAGTCCTCTGTGCCACTACAATCCGGATCAGTATGTAAATATACATAATTATTATACTATATTATATCATAAATAACTTATGTTATTTACAACTAGGTTGTTAACAGAACGATGTCTTCTCCCAACCGCTCTACTTCCGATATTGAGGATGCTTTTTCCTCTATGAATATTCTTAACTATACTTCGGTCTCATCGGATTATTTCCCAGCTTCATCGGGAAGCAATTCTTTTAACTCTTCGGAAAACTCCGGTATTCTTATCTTTCTACAATAATACTTATTTGAAGGACGTACAAGCATTTTTTGCTAAGGAATTACCTATTTCATCACCAGATCCTATTACTCACTAGCTATTTTGACCCATCTCGGTATTACCACATATTACTATTTGATCACTTGGATATTTTTTTGTTCATGAAGAACTATTACCACTAAGAAACGAATATGTTCCCATCTTCTTCCTCAACTACGTTATCTAATCCATCTCGGAATCAAACCCGTAATTTGGTATCACCATCTTCCTTAGTTTATACTCATACCCCACCTTAGGTATTTGAAATAGGAAAATGTTCAAATAAGATGTATCTGAAACATCATGAGAAACAATTCGAAGATATCTTGAATTACTTAGATGAACCCTCTTTTCATTGCATTAAGAAAATGGAATAAAGACGTATTAATAGAATGATCATACGAAGAGATGGTAACAAACTAAAGACCGAACTTAAGAGAATCCGTACTCAGATTATCAAACTTCAAAAGAAGCGGTTAGGGCAAAAGGATAAGATTGCCTTTGCTCACTACAGAATTTCCGATCTTGAACAAATCATTGAGAAAATCCAAGCTCGTCACCAAACGGATCAGGAAGATCTTTAGGATGTCATCTACCAACAAACTCTTAGACTAGTTATAGCTTTATCCTAGCCACTGGATGTGTGGTATAAATAAAAACGCTTGTCAAATCTTGACTATGTACAGTAAGAAGGCAAGTTATTTATGAAGGCAATCCCGTTACGTACCTTATTTCCAACTTATCTCTCTTTCATCATCATCACCATCATTTGCATCATTATCTCCGTCTTCATCATTATGAATCATACCATAACCTCTAAGTGCTTAAAATTCAAAAATAAGCATTTCTCTTTAAGCATTTTAAGCATCACATTTTCTTTTAAGTATTACCTTCCAAAACTTGTGATGTCATTCTTACTACGCGTTATCTTGTGTTGATAGAATGCCTCCCAAAAGGACGTCAACATCTGAAACACCAGCCATAACTTTAGCTGCCATCCAGCAACTAATTAATGATGGCATTTCCTCAGCTCTGAAAGCACAAGCTGCATCAATGGCAAGTGATAGTAATCCCAATAGGAACACCGGACCTACTGGAACTCCTGTAGCAAAAACGGGAAACTATAAAGAGTTCATTAGCTGTCAACCTTTCTACTTCAATGGTACGGAAGGAGCTATTGACCTCATCCGCTGGTTTGAACGTACCGAATCAGTATTTTCTCGTAGCAAGTGTGCCGAGGAAGACAGAGTGACATTTGCTACTGGTACTCTAACCGATGATGCCTTGTCTTGGTGGAATGCATACGCCCAACTTATCGGAATAGAACAAGCCAATAAGATCACTTGGATCGAATTGAAAAGACTCTTAACCAATAAGTATTGCCCTCGAACTGAAGTCAAGAAGATGGAAGACGAATTTTACAACTTGGTTGTGAAAGGAAATGATCTTAAGACTTCAAAGGAGATTTCAAGAATTAGCCATCTTATGCCCAAACATGGTACCAAACGCCGAGAAACTTATGGAAGTCTTCATCAATGGATTACCTAAAAGTATTGAAGGAAACGTTACTGCAGACGCCTCAAACTTTTAAGAGGAAGCCATTAACAAAGCCCAGAGGTTAATGGATCAGATAATAAAGCATGATTCTGTGCAAGAAGCTAATGATCGTAAACAAAAGCTTGAGGATAAGGGAAACATCATCAACAACAACTATCAGAATAACTATAAAAATATCGACCGGTAGATCAAATGATCAACACCAGCAGCAGAAAAGAATCAAGAAACCTTTCGGACTTTACAGCCACCAATGGGTATACTGGAAATCGTCCCTTGTGTAAAAGATGCACCCTACATCACATAGGACCCTGCACTGTCAAGTGTCAAACTTGCAACAAGATAGGACATCTAACCAAGTACTGCAAAAACAAAAGACCAACCACTAGAAACAATCTATCCTAACTGTAATTGCATGTGGAAAGAAAGGGACATTATGCGAACATTGCCCAAAATCAAACAACAGGGTTACAAGAAAGCATACTTAGAGATGAGCTTGCTTTTATTCACTTTAGGATTTCTACCCTAGAAACAACTCTCGAGGATATTCAAGTTTCATCAGAATCTTCTTCAATCTGAAAACTTCAATCATCAAGCCACAATCCTTGTTCGTTTGTTTACTTTTATCTAGAATTCTGCTACGAATGCGTAACATAAGTATCAACTCTTTTTAGAGTTTCATATGTAAAGTTATCTATGAAATAATAAAGAGATAATTCCGTTACATCTTGTTATCTGATAAATCAAAACTCGACATAATTTTGTCAAGTCCCATCGATTTATTATGTTCAAACCTGAATACTCCTCCTCATACCTTGCAACATAAATTATCATCCTCGATTATAATGCGTCAGTACAATCAATATCCAATATAAGCTAACAATTCATGATCATAATCATTTTTTCTACACTTACCATATCGTGTTTTTTATGCTTATGTAAGACGATTTATGATCATCTATATTGCAATGAAATAGTCACTTCTTTATATGAACTAAGGAAATTATAAATCTCTGAAATAGAATTTATAAATTCCAGTTACAAGGAGTTGAACGCTTCTTTTTGTAAGTGACAAATTATAAATAAATAGGCTTAAGTATATAACATACGTACAAACAAGTTTCTTTCAACCCGTTCCTTAATCATTATCATTTTCATTATCATTATTACCTTCATCATCTGTTCATTTCAAACCCCCTGTATCCTCCCGTTGATTAGCAACCTTTACAATCATTTCCTTGCATCACTCATTCCATGATCTCTGTATTCTAAATTCCTGCTGTTATATCCTGCAACGTAATAACAAGGAAACACACAAGAATCTATACAATGCCAAATGATTTCAATACCACTAGGTATGAAAAATTTGACAAAACTGTGATAACGTCATTCTTCTTGACATGTTAACTTTTAAAGGATAATAAATGAACATTCTTTGCGATCAGAGTACGCGAGGCATGAAGCATGGTAGGAGCCCATAACCCACCAGGTTCAGTAAAACAAAGTCGTTTCATCCACCAGGTACTATCAGGAATCTGAAAAAATTCTATTTGGCTGTCATCAAGAGGTTGTTATCCCTTGAAATAAGTAGACGTGTGAAAGGAGGGTAATTAAATTATGTGCGACAAACATAATTATAAATGCGTCACACACGTGGACTTGAAACCTTGATTAGCCTAACCTAAATTCATGGCCAGTACCTACATCTCTTCACTATAACTTCCAACTAAATATCGGGATGAGATTTCTGTAAGGGGTGAGACTAATACCACCCAAAAGAGTTTTCATCAACCTATTTGACTATGATCACAATTATACGGGGAAATGTTTCACTTTATTACATTACTTGCATTGTCAATATCTCATTGTGCAAGGTAACTTGCATAACTAAAATAGACAAGCTCACGCAACCAACTTATGTCATCCTATCTTCATATATGTCAAGAAAAAATCATAACATGTCAAGTCAAATATCATTCATATCCTTTTATAAAGTACATTATTCCTATAATGTACCATTCGCAACATTATATCAAAACGGGAATTAAACGTTTATCTTATACCTCTAAACTTAAATCTCATGAAGGTTTAATATCTAAAGTGGAATGTACAAGCACTAAAGCATATAGTACAAGTAATATAACATCTCTTTGAAATATAAACTCCCTCCAAGTCAAAGTACAAGTCCTTAAAAGCACAATGTATAATTCATTAAGCATGATCTCTAAAATAGCCGTTTTACCTCCGTTTTCATTCTAATTTCTTCACCATCACTTGTGTACAAGCTACTACACTCATTATACAATGTGTAAACCCTAATTATTCTATTCATAAGCTTTCATACATCATTTTACACTCAAAAACCCTAATTCAAAACCCTAAACCCTAACCCGAGCAAAATACTAAACCATGACCCGTTTCTTCGTTTTTATCCATTGTAAACCTAAACCAATACTCAAATAAGTTGTAATAACTTAATTTACAACATTCTCAATCATATACAATCATCATTTCATCATTTTACTTCAACTATATGCAAATTGAATCCAAGAAACCCTAATTGTGCCCTAATTGGAACTTTGGACCCGTTTACTCGTTTTCGCCCATTTTAAACCCGAACCACCTATCAATTCTTGTTATTAATCCTTAATACAATCCTTACAAACATTAATCCATCATTATTGATCAAATGTACACGAATTACAAGCTTGAAAACCCTAAATAAGCCCTAATGAACCCGAAACCTAGTTTCTTTCATTTTAACCCATTTTAAAGTTCTATATTGCAAACAAGCACCTCAATGACTAAGCTCCTTCACCCCTAACCAGCTTAAAAGCACCCCTCTTAAATATCTACTCCATTTCATGGTACAAAAATGAACCACATCACTCCTTTGTCTCTTTTCTTAGCCGCGACATCACCAAAGCAAGCCAACACCCTTAAGCTAGTTTCTAGCTTATACAACTCATTCTATAGCCTCTCCTCATCACCCTATCCCCCATGTGTCCTAACCTGGTTATCAAAGTTTCTTGGCCTCTAAGTGTTGCTAACACTATAAATAGGAGCACATATACTTCATTCTAACTCATCCCCCACTTCCTCCTCTATAACCCATCATAGCAGCAATCCTTTGCTCAATATGAATTCTAAGAGATCCTAAGAAGTCCCAAGAACAGAAGTGAAGCAAAAGAAACCAAGAAAAGAAGCCCGGGAGTCGTTATTCTAGGCGTACGAAGCTAAAAGTCCCGATTTCGACCCGTTTCCAAGCTATAAGCTCAAACCCAGGTTCTATCAACTTCATACCTGCTACTACACCCTTATAATGTTCATATAATCCTAAATATACTCTTGTTAAAGTTTCATAACTCAATTCATGCTCATTTTCCATTTTGATCCAAAACCGTACGCCCGAAACCCTAATTTCGCGTTTTTCTTAAAACTAAATGTCATAATGGTTAAATGTTGTTATAATCTATCCTAGCATGCTTAACTAATGTTAAAATAACCACTTTATTGATTATTGAAGGAATTTGAACTTAAAACCCGCGCGTTTACGTTTTAAAACCCTAATTCGACCCGTTTTGCTTCCTAGCTTAACGAATCGTTATTTTAAACTTTCATTATGTTAAACCTTCATATTTTAGTTTATTATAACCTATAAATATCTTTTGAAATGTTAAAATAAGCTTGCATGGCAATTTGGACATGTTTTGTAATTATAATCCATGCAAGGGGTATATATCGTAACTTTCAGAAACTTATAACTAAAAGGACTGAAAATGTCATTTTATCAAAGTTATAACTATAGGGGTCTATTATGTCACTTTCCAAAGTACAAGGTTTACTTTGTATATCTTTTAAAGTCAAAGGACCAAACTCGTAAAAGTGAAAACTCCATATTCTGCCACTTTTTAAACTCAAGGGTCTAAAATGTAACATTTTGAAAAAGTATAAAATCATGTTCAAAACATTACAAGACATAACTTTAATTAACGCTTGACGTGCTTAACATTTCCAGATATTGATTAAAACGCTTAAAACCGATTATATCGTATCACAATACTAGGGAGCCTCATAATAAGAGGTTTCATATTGGTATTACGATATGACTGAGTTGTTGGGTTTACGATTTAAAGTGCCCTAGCTCCTCAAACGTTTACTGAATGACTTCTGAATTATGATGGCCCGAACGGTGATACAATAATTTCAAACTCTTCAATCAAACTCATAACTCTTAAAACTAATGTTCTAGAATACAATCTTCTTAAGACTTGACATATTTACTCAGTTTGCGTGATGTGGCTGTTTACTATCATTTTGCTATATCAACCTTTCCCCGTTAAGATTATTATAAGGTCGTCAACTTTCATTTTGGAATATATATTACATCTACCTATCAGGTGAAGTTCATAACCTCGCCTTTACTTATTTTACGCTATCATTTTGGCTATAATCCAAACATTCCCTGTTAACTTATGATTGTGATATGGTCGTCAAGCTTTACTTTTCAAGATATTTAATTACATCTAGCCTATCAGGGTTAAGTCGATTAACCTCGCCCTTTACTTATTTTACATGTTTTAATAAAACCCGTGTGGGGGGATAATGCTAGTTACAGCAACTCTTTAATAATACTCATATAACTAATAACAAAGTTATTCCTTTTCACCCGGACATAGGTAGCGGCATTCATAGGCCTGCACACATTTTTAATCATCTTACATAACAACGCCGTGAGGGGATAGCATGCTATACATTACGAATAGCAAGTGTTTTCCAACTCACCTGCTATCGCTGAATCATCATTCCAATGTTTTCTGTTTTAAGGTTATCTATCCCACCGTTTTCAAAGTTTGACTTCCAGTCGTTACCTTGACTGTTTAGGATATTACTGTGTTAAATATTCCAAATCCTACAAGATTGTTCAATTTGACTTCAATCCTTAAATTGGACTCTGGGATATGTATAATGTGTTAGTGTCAAAATCCTCACACAGTACGTTAAATTTCCTTTCAAGTCCATTAAATTACATTGGACGAAGTTAAGTGTTGAGATAGATGAGCTCTTTAAGTCATAGTTGAGCTTTTGATGATTACTGTTAGTGCGCTGTGCTTAGACCAGGACTCAAGCCCAGACAAGGCTGCAAGACCAATCCAGACCATACCAAGCCCACTCACTGCCGGAAAGTACACTGTCACAAAATGATAATTGTATACGTTGCAATGATTACACATAACGAGTAATAATGCAACTGACCCAAGAATCATAACCCTACACCATTTTTCATAATACATTGTGTTTGTATAATTATTACACGATGCTTTAGTTAAAACATGTTTATTCAAACCTCTGAATTTTCACTCAACCTTTGTGTTGGACGTTTTTAGCATGGTGTATCTCAGGTAATTGAGTGCAAAACCTTACTGTGCATAGGAGTGGCATGGGGCCATGGAAATGCAAAACAACTTGTTACATTTACAATGTATGACCCAAGACATTATAAGGACGCGAGCCTTTGAAAAAAACACACTCTCTGATATTTCACATGCCAGTGCATTACGTAACTTTTAACAAACCGCACATTTATTTGGGTTCGTTTTCCTAAGATAACTGATTGTTGTTTCCCATGAAGTAATACCACCCCAGATAGCTTCCGCTGCTATATAGTAAAAATACGGGGTGTTAGGCCATACTGCCTTAAAAAGTCCCAATAGGGTCATCATATCAAGCCTCATAACCCGACACCTTAAGGATTTAACATTAGGCTTTAACCTGCAACTATACGCTTTATTAAGACTCCATTTGGCATGTCATGTTATCATTCTTAATGACATTCACTCCCACTTTACGGGCACCGATATTACCTGGCCAACATGCTGCAGTTTTCTTTATATGTTAGGCGATTCCTTGCGTCGTACAGCTTATATATTATAGGGTCAACCCCCAGCTCGAACCCAGGAAGTGTAGAAGAAACCCTATTGGGCAACTTCACGGATTTTCATTACAATACGGCCTCTGATAGAAAGGGCAATGGGTCCAAAAGTCTAGCAGTTTGAACATACACCTATACAACTCGAACCCACATCAATGCATACTGTCCTCTTCTGAGTATGATCCCATTTCTAATGAATCTACAGGTAACCCAAGGAGATCAATATGTAAGAACACCTCAACGAGACACGAAAGAAATCAATAAATATTACAATGTGGCTGTCTACTTGATGGAACGATGCTTCTCATACTTTGATTCAAGCTTCTTCTACGGATCTTGGTATATAAGAACGCAAAATATGCTTTTGTTGTCTTGATAAAAGTCGTCTTAAAGATGATCTCACATATAATAATGAGTAATGAAAAGCAAAGTCTGGAAAGAATGAAGCAGTCCTAAAGAAATAATGCAGCTGGCTAATGTGAACATGTTATCACTGCCTCCTGCCGTTACCTAATATACTAGTTCTATTTGAACTTAATACTAATAGGTTCCATCAGATTATAATCCTGGCTACGTTCATATGATCCACATAGCCCTAAAGACATGTTTAAATTGGGAGCAAGTGCTACACTTGAAGCCACTCAATTTGAGTTCCTCAGTGATGAAGATGAAGAAGAAGTTGATTTGGGGAACATCCCTAATTCCTATATAGTTCCCTACCACTCCACTACAAATTCCATCACGAACGCCCAATTGAAAAAGTGATTGGTGATGTGAATATCCTATGTTCCAACCCACGCAGACTGACACAAACATCACTTCGCAGACCACGGGTATTACATCAGGTGGGCATGTTATATGGAGAGCCTATACATACCCCTTGACTATATGTATTTCACTATAAACAACTAAGTTATTCTTAAAACACCTATGAAACCCCCAAGCAAAGTTCAAGCTCTATCTCGGACTTCATCTTAGGGTGGAAGCCATGCAGAAGAATTCATTGGCAATATCCACAGCTCGCAACCAGTATGGATACTTGGTGGCATACCCCTCCAGGGATCGAGAGGGCCATTCGAAGCAAAATGGGTCATACATAAACAACAAAGACTGCAAAAGGAGCACATTCGGATATAGAAATAAAGTCAACGGATGGTATGGAGCTCGGAGGTCATAGCAAGACGAGGGTACTAAACTATGAAGCACGATTATAATATGCACACTGTGGCCATATTAAGGCAAATACAGATTTTTTTTTAACCTATGCTTCTTTGTGGGTTGTCCCTTTCCTGAAATAATTTTCGAATGGATGTTAAGAAAGTGCAGTCTTAAATGGCGACCATAAGCGTCCGCGGATATACAGTAACCACCCGACCCCCACGGGTAATATCCCCGCACTCTTAGCCCCACCCTCCAACGATACCAGGTGACTCCAGGCACTCTTTATGGGGCTCGCATCAAGCTCTACTAAGCAAGTAATGCCACCTTGGCTCACAATCTGTTAATGCAATAGGTTTCCAAGCGGGAAGAAAGACATCCGACATTGTTTATCAAGAAGAAAAATGGAGAGATTTTGCTTGTTACAAGTCTATGTTGAGGACATTATCTTTGGCTCTACAAACATAAGGAGGTGTGTACTTCTCTTGGATTTGAGAAGCAATATAAAGGATCCGTTTCAAATGAGCTTACTAGTGTGGAGAACCTTCCTATAATTTTCTTATCGGCTTACACGAACCAACAAAAGGCCGCATGTGGCCACTACCCCCGCCGGCACCCTCTGGTCCGCAGCCATTTAAAACGGCCCTTATCACCTCCCCCGCCAAGCCGTACCACTGCTTCTCCTCATAGTGCATTTGCCCAGCCAGATATACGACCACGAATGGAAGCATGCAAAGGGAAATGCTCCCGTCATCTCTACTACGCTCTCTTAAAGGGTACTTATGCTGTCACTCCTGGAGCACTAGACCATAATATTAAGTTATGTAGGTAACTATGGCGCGCTAGGTGGCAGATTCTACGTTGCCCGTCACATGACCTCCCAATCTCTTCACAGAGAACTAATATTATTCGATAAACAGCCCGGGCCCCACCCGATCTTATAGGCCATATTGTAATCTAGAGCTACTCCCTATGACCTAGTTTGCTATAAACTGCAAGAGACTGATGCAGGACGGCAACTCACGATAGCGTCTATCTCCACTAGAGGTAGATAATATAGTTATTTTATGAGGCCCTATCCGGGAAGCACACTCTTCTGTCCATGTCCGAAGTACCACGTCAAGGGAATGGCCACCCATACTCCCCCATACCAGATTAATCAATGTGGGCATAGAATTGCTGTTTGCTGTAGCTGTGGCCAGTCCTTCCTCGAATATCCGCATCCAATGTTGTCTATATTAGTCAACTAAATCCAGCCACCAAGTACCATCCGCATCTTAGCCCCACCAACCGACCACACGGCCATCATTCACCATATCCTGCTAATCAACATATTTCACAAAAACCCCCCAATACGCAGATAAGGCCTCCAATAAACACGCGCGCCAGTCCATCCACCCCCCTAAACAAGCCCCCCAGGTTAGTCCCAACCCAACTAGAACAACAAGTAAATAGCCGCACACTCATCAACCACCCCGGGAAAATCATCAGTTCATTCCCTGTAATAGATTACCCTAACTTGGGAACCCGACTATGTTGCCAGTATACCCACGCAGACCAGACACACTACACATTATGACTTATGTCAACGATATATGACCCGGGTATATTAACACTTCATTTTAAAATATTTATTCGAATTATATATAAATATGATATAAATAAATATTTAATAATCTAACAATTAGGCTAATATATATTTTACAATATTCAAAAATACATATAATGCTAAAACAATAAATTATGTATAGCAAGCAAAAGCAAATGGGGTGGGGTTATTGGGTTATTCTTACTATCCCTTGACAGTTCAACCAACTGGGCTACGAGACACCAACCGCCAGAATACCCCCAACCTCCAGACCCGCCTGCCCCACGCCATGCCATAGTAAAATAAGCCCATGGTTTTGGACTATACATTTTTAGGATCAGCAGCCGCCTCTGACCAAGACCAACTTCTTGGTTTTGGACTAACATTTTTAGGATAAGCAAAGCAGTATGAATGAATTGGAGAACTAAAATAGAATAATCTCACAGCTGGATTGTATGTAATAGATTTTTATGTCATTTAGTGGGAGACTTATGGTTAAACTTTGGGATGATAAGGGATTCATGGTTTTACCTTTCATTCATGGGTTATACATAGATATGGATCCTCATAAATTCTCACATGTCTATCTAATTATTATTAGTGTGCTTGTGATGAATAAAGGCATGTTATTGTATGATTATTGGAGAAAGAGTTAATACTATCAGACAAACTTAGTACTGCTAGGCAAAAAGTTAATACTGCTAGTGTTAACTTAGTACTGCTAGGTTACCGTTTGTACTGTTTCACGATGGAATCAGTTATCACTAATTAGATATAACCGTTGAGATATTTTTGCCATTTACTTCGCTTATAGGTTACTTAAATTAGATAATTCGTAATACTTCTTTAACTTATAAGATTTCTTCAAGTTAAAATCACTATTTATTCAGTTGATCGTATCAAACCCTTAAGTGTCATCAATATTATCTCAATTGCTCTTGTCAAACTCTCACACTATCATAATCGACCAAAACCTAGAAACATAATCAAGTTTTACTCTTCTCATCAATCTCTAATGGCAAACTTGAAATTCTGTAACAAGCACAATATGGTTGCTTTCTTAACGAAGCCTCAAGGAAGTGAGGACTTTCATCAAATAGTGGACTTTCTAAAGGCTAGCCACATCAGGTATGCTCTAACTGAAAATAAAACTATTTATGTTTCTCCTATCAATCAGTTCTGGTGCACTGCTAGTGCCAGAACACTTGGCAATGGAGAAATAGAACTAATTGCAACAGTTGATGGTCAAGAAAAGACTATTACTGAAGCATCTGTCAAGAGACATCTTAAATTGGCAGATGTTGATGGTATTACTACTTTACCAACAACTGAAATTTTTGAACAACTTGCTTTAATGGGGGTATGTGACAGATTCTGATAAATTAACTTTTCAAAAGGTTACTTTTCCCCACAATGGCGATTTTTGATCCATACCATCCTTCATTGTCTAAGCCCAAAGAAAACTTCTTGGGAACAGTTTAGTAGTAACATAGCAACTGCTATAATTTGTCTGGCCACAAACAGAATGTTTAATTTTTCTAAACTAATTTTTGATGGTATGGTGAAAAACTTGGAGAATAAATATAAATTTTTGATGTATCCAAGATTTTTACAATTGTTTTTGAACAAAGACACTAGACTCAACACCTCTCATAAGAGACTTTATATTGCTCCTGCTCTAACACAAAAAGTTTTTAGCAATATGAAGAGGGGATCTATGGGTTTTTCTGGGGTGGAAACAGCATTGTTTCCAACAATGCTTGTTCATGAACAATTATCTCAGGGTGAAGGTCCAACAAGCCCAGTTGGGACCCAACACACACCCACTGTTATTGAAACATCTCCACAACTACAAAATATATCCATCACCTATAGGACAACCAGGACCAGATCAAGAAGAATGGGCATTAGGATACCTCAGTCCAATGTCTTACCACATGTTGCAGATGAGGCCAT
Organism: Tanacetum coccineum; assembly: GCA_026074375.1. Lineage (NCBI taxonomy): Eukaryota > Viridiplantae > Streptophyta > Magnoliopsida > Asterales > Asteraceae > Tanacetum > Tanacetum coccineum. The sequence goes on along the minus strand of BQNB010001864.1, from coordinate 75,974 downwards.
CACTAAGGAGATGCATGATGGATTGGGGAGGGCTACCACTACTGCTTCTAGCTTAGAAGCAGAGCAGGGCAGTGGTAACATATCTAAGACCCAAACCAAGGCAACACCATCTAGGCTAAGTTCTCCAAGAACTAGCTCAGAAGGTGGTCCCGGTGCACGGTTACATGGGGAATAGTCTTTGTTTAGGCTAGGTCTGAAAGGCTATATAACTTTACTAATGAACCCCCACTCGAAGAAGGTGACACATCTCGAAGTAAGGAGGGTAGTATGCAACTTTTTGAATTGATGGATATATGTAAAAAACTGTCAGATAAGGTTACAACATTAGAGGATGAACTTAGAAGCATAAAAGCTGTCTACAACAAGTCTCTTATCACTCTCACTAAAAGAGTAAAGAAGTTAGAGAACAAGCTCAAGCTCAAAATAAGAAGTACAATTGTTGACTCCTCAAAATATGAAGAAGCCAGTTTAGATAATAAGGATCCTTCCAAACAAGGGAGGATGATTGAAGAAATTGATCAAGATGAAAATGTAAACTTAGTCAAAAGCAGTAAGCAAGGGGAGGCACATGAGACAGCTGAGCATAGAATAGAGAGTTAGTAGATTTTAGTACTGCTAGTACTCAAAATGATAATGATGAAGTAACTCTTGCTGAAACATTGGTGAATATCAAAAGGAGTGCAGAAAAAGATAAAGGTAAAGCTATTATGCAAGAGTCTAAAGAGTTAGCAAAGAGTATAGCAAGACAAGAACAAGAGAAGTATGATTTTGAAAAAGCTTTGGAATTGCAAAAGCAGTTGGAAGAAAGAGAAGAAGTTGTAGCTACATCTACTCAAGCTCATGATATTGATTGGAGTGATCCTGCTGTAATAAGATATCATGCACTTCAGAATAAATCTTTCTCTGTAGCTGAAGTAAAGAAGAACATGCGTATGTATCTGAAGAATCAGGGTGGATACAAGCAGAGTCATTTCAAAGGATTGAGATATTAAGACATTAGACCTATATTTGAAAGAGTATGGGATCAAAATCATTCCTTTATACCTAAGGATTCTGAGATTGAAAAAGAAGTTATAAAGTGATCAGGTTTTATTCAAAAGCAACTTACTAAAGAAGAAAAGGAAAAGAAAAAGGATGAAGAATCTTCAAAACAAGTTGAAGAAGAGATAGTTCAGAAAGAAGATGTTATACTTGAACAAGTTATGAAAGAAAGCTCTAGGAAAGCTAAAGGAAGATTGAAAAGAAAGGCTTCAAAAGCTAGAGAGGACAAGGACAACAGACAGAAGAAGCAGGATGATCCAGAAAAACTTACACTTATGGAGTATGTGGAAGTTATTTCTGATTTTGAAGAAGCAATTAGTGTGACCACATTGGCTGTTAAATCTCTAATAGTTAGTTGGAAATCTTATTGCAAAGGAGATGTGGGATACTATGAGATACACAGGATAGATGGAAGTTACAAGACTTATATATTCTTCAGTCAGATGCGAAATGATTTTGATAGAGAAGATTTGATTGTGTTGTATAGACTTTTTAATGAGAAGTATGCATCTACAAGACTAGGTTTTGATGATCTAATGCTCTGGGGAGACATAAAGATTAAGTTTGAACCAGATTATGATGATGCAGTTTGGGAAAATCATAATAGTTAAGAGTTGATAGAATGGAAACTTTATGATTCTTGTGGGGTTCACTCTTTGATGCTAGGAGAAGTAAGCATTCATATGCTAGTTGAGAAAAAATATCCACTTCCATAAGACACACTTGCAAGAATGCTTAGATGGAAACTTCATGCGAATTATAATGTCACTAAAATGGCATATGAGCTTTTAAGGTTTATCAAATCTCAACTTAATCAATGAAGATAGTATGTTTGGAAGCATCCTCAGCAGAATAAGCTAGAAGATTTGATTCAGAAGTAACTTGAGATTTAAGGGTAAATCACAAGTTTAAGGGAGGATTGTTAGGAATAAATCTTCACAAGTTAGTATTTCTAGTTCAAGAGGTTAGTACTGCTCAGATTATAACTAACAGTATTAACTGAGTTAATACTGCTAGCACAAGTTTAGTACTGCCAGTGTTAGTTTGTACTGCCAGAGAAGATTAATATTGCTAAAGAAAGTCAGAGATGCCAGAAGATAAGGATTACTTAGAGATGAAGATTAGAAGATAATTATAGAATAGATTGTATCAGAATATTCTATAAGTTTATGTTTATCTTTAGTATATGTTGTAAGCCGACTAGGACTCCTTAGTCTATAAAAGGAGGCTCTAGGGCATTAGTTGATATATAAGTTTTCATAGTTGTTAAGTCGATAAAAGCTTCAAGGTTGTAAACCCTAGTACTAGTCAAGAGTACTCGTATTATTGATCTAATAATATTGGAGCGTTTGGTTATATTGTTGTTCATTTACAATTACTGTTTTATTCACAATACTTCTAGATATTAAGGTGTAGATTCCGCATACACTTTAGTATACATACAAAGTTTCTACAATAAGTTATTTTGGATTTATCCAAGGTAATTTAACCTTAGACAAGCTAAGGAATCGATCAAGGTTTGGAATCAACAAACACCTTTATTTCAAACAATGGTGGTACAAAACCAATCACAATTAGGTGAAGGTTCAACAATTCCAACTGATCCCCATCACACACCCACCATTATTCAACCATTAACTCAACCTCAAAAGACACAACAACCTAGGAAGCCTAAAAGAAAGGACACTTAGGTACCTCAGTCTAGTGGTCCTATTGAAAATGTTGCAGATGAGGTTGTCCATAAGGAGTTGGGTGACAATTTGTTAAGGGCTGCCACTATAGCTTTTAGCTTAGAAGCAGAGCAGAAAAGTGGTAACATAAATAAGACCTAATCCAAGGAAACACCTAGTGAATCTAGTTCCCAAGGAACTAATTCAGGTGGTGGTCCCTGGTGCCAAGAAATCATGGGGGATACTATTGCTCAAACTAGGTTTGAGAGTTGTTGGGAATAAATCTTCACAAGAGGTTAGTACTGCTCATATTATAACTAACAGTATTAACTGAGTTAGTACTGCTAGCATAAATTTAGTACTGCCGGTGTTAGTTTGTACTAATAGAGAAGATTAATACTAAGGAAGTCAGAGATGCCAGAAGATAAGGATTACTTAGAGATGAATATTAAAAGATAATTATAGAATAGATTGTATCAGAATATTCTATAAGTTTATGTTTATCTTTAGTATATGTTGTAAGCCGACTAGGACTCCTTAGTCTATAAAAGGAGGCTCTAGGGCATTAGTTGATATACAAGTTTTCATAGTTGTCAAGTCAATTTAAAAAGCTTCAAGGTTGTAAACCCTAGTACTAGTGAAGAGTACTCGTATTATTGATCTAATAATATTGGAGCGTTTGGTTATATCTTTGTTCATTCACAATTACTGTTTTATTCATAATACTTCTAGATATTAAGGTGTAGATTCCGCATACACTTTAGTATACATATAAAGTTTCTACAACAAGTTATTTTGGATTTATCCAAGGTAATTTAACCTTAGACAAGCTAAGGAATCGATCAAGGATTGGGATCAACAAGTGGTATCAGAGCCTTGTGTTTAGAAACTTTAATCTAGAAGTTATGGAATTTGAATCTGCACAGAGTAATACTACCGCAAAGCAAGGAAACAATGAAGACACATCTTCAAAGGCAATGTTGGCTATAGATAGTGCAGGTTTTGACTGGAGTGATATGGCAGAAGAACGGGTTCAGACAAACATGGCTCTAATGGCATTTTCAGACTCTGAGGTATACAATGATAAAACTTGCTCTAAAACTTGTCTGAAAAACTATGAAACTCTTAAGAAACAGTGTGATGATTTGATTGTTAAGCTTAATCAAACTGAATTTACAGCAACTACTTATAAAAGAGGTTTAACAACTGTAGAAGAACAACTTATCACATATAGAAAGAATGAGGTTCTTTTTAGTGAAGAAGTTTCAGTTCTTAAAAGGGAAGTAGCTTGCAAAGATTAGGAAATAAATGTACTTAAAAGTGAGTTTGAAAAAGTTAAGCAAGAAAAAAAGGGCATTAAATTTAAAATTGAGAAATTTGATAAATTCTCAAAAGACCTAGACAAGTTGTTAGGGGGTCAGATAATTGACAAAAGTAAAAAGGGTTTGGGGTATAATGTTGTTCCTCCACCCCATCCTTTAATCTATAATCGACCTAAAAAGCTTGATTTGTCTTATTCTGGTCTTGATGAATTCAAAGAGCCTGAATTCAAAAGTTATGCATCTGAGAATAGTAAGCAAGAGTCTAACATTGTTTGTGATAAAAAAATTAGATGATTCTAAGGAAAATTCTGATGACTCTTGGGTAAGAGAACAAGTATCAGAAGACACAAGTAGCTTTGTTGAGTCTTCACTTAATGTTGAAAAGAAACTATTTTTCTTGATAAAAAGATAGAGTTTGTTAAACCTAAAAATCTTGAAAAATCAGTTAAAAAGTCTGTTAGGTATGCTGAGATGTATAGATCACAAATTACTAGGGGGAATCAAAGAAACTAGAATGGACAGAAATTCAATCAACTAGGAAGTGATTTTGTGATGTATAACAAAGCTTGCTTTATTTATGAGAGTTTTGATCATGTGCAAGCTCATTGTAAATACCATCAAAAAGGAAAGGATGGTATATGGGAATAATTATAACAAGGTAAACTACAACTATACTACCAATATGACTCACCCTAATGCTCAAAGGAACATGTTTCCAAGAGCAGTTTTAATGAAAACTAGCCTAAAAACTTTTAATACTGCCAGGACAGTTAATATTGCTCATCCCAAATCTATAGTTTTTAGTGCTAAATCAATGTCGCATTTTTTAAAATCAGCACAATCAACTGTAAGAAGGCCCTATCAATCAAAAATAGTATTATCCAACAAAAGGTTTACCCAAACACATAATACTGCCAAGCCAAAAGCAGTTAACACTACTAGGCCACATTCAGTAATTGTTAATGCTGTTAGGTTTAATCAGGTAAATGCTATAAAGGCCTTAACATGTTGGGTTTGGAGACCTACCAAACTTGATAGTGCATCAATCACCTTGAAGAAACATAACTACATTAATGCACGAGGCAGATCCAAGTCAGTAATGGCTTGGGTCCCTAAAGGAAACTAATTTCCTTATTTTTATGTGCAGGGCAAGCTACAACAGGATGATACAGGATTAGTATTGTTAGTTTTATCCATTAGTACTGCTAAGTATAACTAGTACTGTCAGTTATACTTAATACTGTTAGTTAAAACTGCTAGTCAAAATTAATACTGTCAAAAAGAAAATACTTTGGATTGTGTATTTTTGGCTTTGGACTAACCCTTGCAGGATAAGCATATTGAGTACCTGATGTTGAAAGCTTCACCCATGAAGTATTGTTTGAGGGGAGGCTACTTATTTCAATATGCAGTCAAGCATGGATGAAAGGACACGTAATATCAAAAGTGGTTTTAAAAGAATAAAAAACATCTAGGCATGTCAAAAAAGGTTGGGACACCAAGATACCTCAGTCTAATTATCCCCCTGTAAAGGTTGGTGATGAGGCTGTCTGATAACGCCTAAATTATACATGTTTTCGGCGGCATTATTTGCATTTATTTGATCATTTCTCGTAAACTTTCGGTACTTAATCAAGTATATTTGCTATTATATGTTCTATGTATGTGTCGTGGAAGAAAATGAAAGAATACACGAAGATAAGAAGCTTAAACGAAGAAGTAAACTCAAGATAAAGATCCCCCGACACCTGTCCACAGTTTTGGCCATAACTGGAGCATACGAACTCGGATTGAGTTGATTCAAGCGGCCACGGAAAGAGAATTCAATTATCTACAACTTTGGAAAAGACCACTTGCTGAAAATACAAAAATTGCACCGCACTTGCCCAAAAACCGGCGCACTTTCTGTCTAATCAGCCTTGTTTACGGTTTTGATCATAACAAGGTCATACGAACTCTGTTTTAGTTGATTCAAGCGGCTACGCGAAGAGAATTCAGTTGTCTATAACCTCGCGAAAGACCAAGTGCTGGAAATGCCAAATGTGCAGCGCATTTGTAAAAAAGTGCGGCGTACTTTTCCATCAGAATTGAAAAGTCAGGCATTTAATGAAGACATCATTTACACCTCAAGTGCGCCGCACTTATTTGTAAGTACGTTGAACTTGGCCCCCAAAACAGCCTATATAAGGCCCCTTTGCCTCTCATATCTCACACATCCTCACACACATTCCTACAACAACTCTCACACACAATCCCCCATTCGTTTGGAACCCTTAGAAGGGGTGTTTTTAGTGATAAAGGCCTGAGAACCTTTGATCCAAACCACCTTGATAACACAAATTATCACCACCATTAGAATCAAAGTTTTTAAAGAAGTTGGATAGTTTTGGTTGAAGTTCATCATTGTTCATAGGTTTTGATCCATCAAAGAAGCATAGTTGTAGTGTTATTTCGAATCTATAAGCGATTGTGACATAATCGTTCATAGTTTCCGGATTTTGATTTGAATATAATAAAGTGTTTTTGGGAAATTCTTGTGAAATCACCATACTTAGCTCTTAGAATTAGTATGAATCTTGTTACTCTTTTGAATATAATGTTTGTTGAATCCATGATGAATGTTATGTGTTTTGTTACTCTGATCATGGAGTAGTAATCGTATGTTTGTTTGGGCATGTTGTGATCTTTGATATGAAGAGTTTGGATATGAGTTTATTGAAATGGTTAAACATGATTTTCTAAGTGTAAAGGCCGAAAGGATACTTATAAACTTATGTTTTATCATTTATATTGGTTAATAACTTATAAAGGCCCAAAGGATTTGTTGTTTTTAATCAATATAATCACTAGTTATATTTAAAGGCCGAAAGGATTTATAACTTGTGATAACTCTATTTTCTAAACTTATAAACACTATTCCAAATACATCATTATCCAAGTGATCATTGCCTAAACAAACATACCTTAATCATTTAATTGAATCATCTTTAAATTGCTTTCGTTATAATATCCGATATATGCAAGATTTGGTTAATTTGACCCGTGACAATCTTATTAACCTTAGCACCTTAATTACAAACCGTGAAAACTTCAATTCCCGTGGAACGACCTGGACTTACCTAAAGCTATACTATACACGAACGGGTATACTTCCCGAGTGCTGTGTTTTTAGTAAAAATTGGTATTTCTAGTTATTATAAATTTAAAGCTTGGAAAACACACATCAGATACCACTAAGGAAGCAGTAATCATTTCTCCAATCATCTCCCTCATTCAATCCTCCATAGTGTTTTTGGCTTGTTCCAGTACTTGGTGTGTCTAGTGGATACCACCATTTTGACTGTGTAACCACCACAACTGACAATTATACCAATAATACCTAATTTTCACAAGAACGATCTAATAACTACTACAATTGTCACCTATGCAATGAATCTGTATAGTACTTCAAGGAGAAGTTAAATTCGTTGGAAACAATGAACGAATGATTAACAGTCACTAACTAATGATCAAAAGAATCAAGTAATAAGAATTGCCAAATTTTGCTGAAAAAATAACAAACTCCACCGCAAAATCAACAAACTCCACTAGAATTGTAACAAACTAACAAACTAACAAACTTTGATTGGAAAAAAATTTGTTGCCAAGAAAGAGGCTCTGGATACCAATTGATATGATTCTATAGATCTCAATGAAGAAATGGTATAGAATCTTGAGTAATAAGATGAGTTCTCAAAACAAAGAATAAGAATTGGACCTTAAGACTCCATTGATGAATTAGATTCAATCGGTTACAATTTGAGAGAGAGAGAATTACAAGAGGGAAAATGTGTTTTTCAAAAGCTGACTAATGAAATGGAAAAGCATAGTATTTAAAGGAAAAGAGTTTGGGCGGGAAAATCTGTTAGAAGCTGTTGGAGTACAACCCACGTACACCTCACGTGAGTTAGTTAAACTAACCCACATGCACCTCATGTGCCAACCAGGTATAGCCAACCTCAGCATATATCATAGAGGCAGTGGTTGGTAGTGGTGGTGGGAATGGTTAGTAGTGGCAACGGTGGCAGTGACTGTGGACGTACCTAAATTAGTGTCGGATGTGGCATGAACTACACCCGATTTTAAGTCACGAAGTGCAAACTTTTTAAAACAACTGTTGATTTATGGTGATATTTTTTTTGCCACTTTGGTTCCTATGGTGTAACTTCGCTTAATCAAAATGGCAAAGTGCAACACCTCTCAAAACTCCTATTCCTCCATTCATTTAACCCAAGAACAAATGCTAATACTGAGGATTAAAAGTATAACTGCCATCGTTACTTTTTGTTAAACATTGTGATTTTGGGTTTGGTTGAAAGCAGCGGTGTCACAGGAACCGGATCAAACCAAAACCGGAACCGAAAGAAATAACAATTAAAAATATGAAAAATGTGGAATCAAGAACCGTCTCAAGTTCTTCTGTTTCGGTACGGTTCTCAGTTTTGGTACGAGAATTTTCGTTAATTCCCGACGAGTACTAAAGTGTTTAACTTTTTTTTGTTGCCGATTATTTGTAAAAAACATGCTATAACAATACAATCACAAAAAAATGTCTTCAACAATGCAAAGTTTTTATTATTTTATATCAACATGCAGCTACGCGAAAACTCGATATTTTAGTTTATCAATATAAGCGAATTTGTCATATACAAACGTATAATTTTTTATCTCATTAGATTGTAACATGGTATCTAATGAATTATTATCAGAATAAAAAAGAAAAAACATGTAAAAAAACTTACTTTCATGTTGATGATGATATTATAAATTTTTAATATTATTTGTAATTATTAAACTAACAGTTTGCTGTTATTTGAAATTGGTTAAATGTTAGAGTTATAATTATAATGGGTTTTTAGATTATTTTTTTTAACAATGAACGAATGATTAACAGTTAATAACTAATGATCAAAAGAATCAAGTAATCAAAATTGCCAAATTTTGCAAGAACAATAACACACTCCACCGGAATTATAACAAACTAACAAACTTTGATCGGAAAAAAAATTAATGCCAAGAAAGAGGCACTGGATACCAATTGATATGATTCTATAGATCTCAATGAAGAAACGATATAGAATCTTGAGTAATAAGATGAATTCTCAAAACAAAGAACAAGAATTGGACCTTAAGACACCATTGATGAATTAGATTCAATCGGTTACAATTTGAGAGAGAGGGATTTAAAAAATGGAAAATGTGATTTTCAAAAGCTAAGGGTGTGTTTAGTCGGGGGAAAATATCCTATTTTTCTAGGAAATTTTTCATTTGAGAATAGAAAAACTGAAAACTTGTTTTGTCGCACTTTTTTCTAATATTTTTCAAAAAAAGGAAATTCTGATTTTTCTAATTTTAAATGGAAAACCATAAAATCACATTTTACTATTCTCTATTTCTAAAAGGGAAAATACAACTCCCATCTAAACACGTTTTCAAAATTCTCAACTCTTTGCTAGAGAAGAAAATCCATTCACTACTCTAGAAATTTAAAAACAGAAAAACATGAAAAATTTTCTACAACTAAACACTAACTAACTAATGAAATAGAAAAGAATAGTATTTAAAGGAAAAGAGTTTGGGTGGGAAAATCTGTTGGAAGTTGTTGGAGTACAACCCACGTGCACCTCACGTGAGTTAGTTAAACTAACCTACATGCACCTCACGTGCCATCCAACTATAGCCAACCTCAACATATATCATAGAGGCGGTGGTTGGTAGTGGTAGTGGGCATAGTGAGTAGTGGCAATAGTGCTAGTGACGGTGGACGTACCTAAATTGGTTTCGGATGTGGCACGATCTACACCTGATTTTAAGTCACGAAGTGCAAACTTTTTAAAACAACTGTTGATTTTTGGTGATATTTTTTTGTTACTTTGGTTCCAACGGTGTAACTTCGCTTAATCTAAATGGCAAGGTGTAACACCTCTCAAAACTCCTGATTCTTCCATTCATTTAACCTAAGAACAAGTGCTAATTAAGGCAATAATATTTGAAGCTTAAAGCGCAAAGCTGGGATCATAAAAACGCGACTAAAAAAAACAAGACAAATCTTACCTAATAATGATCTTTTGAATTTTATAATGTCCTAATTAACTAAAAGATAGAATAAGAAAACGAGACCAAAACGAAAATGATTGGCTAAAATAGTCAAAAAAATATAATTCTTTTTTAGAAACTTTTTTTTAACATTTGAAGTAGGAAAATTAGATTTACTTTCGTTCATATAGTTATAATTGCAAATCTGATTTTTAAAGAGCTGATTAATCTTGTTCACGTTTTTTAGTGTTTTAAGCCTAAATCATAACCGAAGAACTTGAGACGGTTCTCGATTCCACATTTTTCATATTTTTTATTGTTAGTTCTTTCGGTTCCGGTTCCGATTCGATCCGGTTCATGTGACACCCCTGCTTTCAACCAAACCCAAAATCACAATGTTTAACAAAAAGTAACGCCGGCGGTTACACTTTTAATCCTCACTATTAGCACTTGTTCTTAGGTTAAATGAATGGAAGAATCAGGAGTTTTGAGAGGTGTTGCACCTTGCCATTTAGATTAAGCGAAGTTACACCATTGGAACCAAAGTAACAAAAAAAATATCACCAAAAATCAACAGTTGTTTTAAAAAGTTTGCACTTCGTGACTTAAAATCAGGTGTAGATCGTGCCACATCCGACACCAATTTAGGTCCGTCCACCGTCACTAGCACTGTTGCCACTACTAACCATGCCCACTACCACTACCAACCACCGCCTCTATGATATATGTTGAGGTTGGCTATAGTTGGTTGGCACGTGAGGTGCATGTAGGTTAGTTTAACTAACTCACGTGAGGTGCACGTGGGTTGTACTCCAACAACTTCCAACAGATTTTCCCACCCAAACTCTTTTCCTTTAAATACTATTATTTTCTATTTCATTAGTTAGTTAGTGTTTAGTTGTAAAAAAAATTCATGTTTTTCTGTTTTTAAATTCCTAGAGTAGTGAATGGATTTTCTTCTCTAGCAAAGAGTTGAGAATTTTGAAAACGTGTTTAGATGGGAGTTGTATTTTTCCTTTTAGAAATAGAGAATAGTAAAATGTGTTTTTCTATTTAAAATTAGAAAAATCAGAATTTCCTTTTTTTTGAAAAATATTAGAAAAAAGTGCGACTAAACAAGTTTTCAGTTTTTCTATTCTCAAATGAAAATTTTCCTGAAAAAATTAGATATTTTTCCCCAACTAAACACACCCTTAGCTTTTGAAAAACACATTTTCCATTTTTTAAATCTCTCTCTCTCAAATTGTAACCGATTGAATCTAATTCATCAATGGAGTCTTAAGGTCCAATTCTTGTTCTTTGTTTTGAGAATTCATCTTATTACTCAAGATTCTATACCGTTTCTTCATTGAGATCTATAGAATCATATCAATTGGTATCCAGAGCCTCTTTCTTGGCAACAAATTTTTTTCGATCAAAGTTTGTTAGTTTGTTACAATTCCGGTGGAGTGTGTTATTGTTCCAGCAAAATTTGGCAATTTCGATTACTTGATTCTTTTGATCATTAGTTATTAACTGTTAATCATTCGTTCATTGTTAAAAAAATTCTAAAATCTAAAAACCCATTATAATTATAACTCTAACATTTAACCAATTTCAAATAACAACAAACTGTTAGTTTTACAATTACAAATAATATTAAAAAATTATAATATCATCATCAACATGAAAGTAAGTTTTTTTACATGTTTTTTCTTTTTTATTCTGATAATAATTCATTAGATACCATGTTACAATCTAATGAGATAAAAAATTATACGTTTGTATATGAAAAATTCGCTTATATTGATAAACTAAAATATCGAGTTTGCGCGTAGCTGCATGTTGATATAAAATAATGAAAACTTTGCATTGTTGAAGACATTTTTTGTGTGATTGTATTGTTATAGCATGTTTTTTACGAATAATCGGCAACAAAAAAAAGTTAAACACTTTGGTACTCGTCGGGAATTAACGAAAATTCTCGTACCAAAACTGAGAACCGTACCGAAACAGAAGAACTTGAGACGGTTCTTGATTCCACATTTTTCATATTTTTAATTGCTATTTCTTTCGGTTCCGGTTTTGGTTTGATCTGGTTCTGTGACACCCCTGCTTTCAACCAAACCCAAAATCACAATGTTTAACAAAAAGTAACGCCGGCGGTTACACTTTTAATCCTCACTATTAGCACTTGTTCTTAGGTTAAATGAATGGAAGAATCAGGAGTTTTGAGAGGTGTTGCACCTTGCCATTTAGATTAAGCGAAGTTACACCATTGGAACCAAAGTAACAAAAAAATATCACCAAAAATCAACAATTGTTTTAAAAAGTTTGCACTTCGTGACTTAAAATCAGGTGTAGATCGTGCCACATCCGACACCAATTTAGGTCCGTCCACCGTCACTAGCATTGTTGCCACTACTAATCATGCCCACTACCACTACCAACCACCGCCTCTATGATATATGTTGAGGTTGGCTATAGTTGGTTGGCACGTGAGGTGCATGTAGGTTAGTTTAACTAACTCACGTGAGGTGCATGTGGGTTATACTCCAACAACTTCCAACAGATTTTCCCACCCAAACTCGTTTCCTTTAAATACTATTCTTTTCTATTTCATTAGTTAGTTAGTGTTTAGTTGTAGAAAAATTTTCATGTTTTTCTATTTTTAAATTTCTAGAGTAGTGAATGGATTTTCTTCTCTAGCAAAGAGTTGAGAATTTTGAAAACGTGTTTAGATGAGAGTTGTATTTTTCCTTTTAGAAATAGAGAATAGTAAAATGTGATTTTCTGTTTTTCTATTTAAAATTAGGAAAATCAGAATTTCCTTTTTTTGAAAAATATTAGAAAAAAGTGTTTCCTGGAAAAATGAGATATTTTCCCCCAACTAAACACACCCTTGGCTTTTGAAAAACTATTTTCCATTTTTTAAATCTCTCTCTCTCTCAAATTGTAACCGATTGAATCTAATTCATCAATGGAGTCTTAAGGTCCAATTCTTGTTCTTTGTTTTGAGAATTCATCTTATTACTCAAGATTCTATACCGTTTCTTCATTGAGATCTATAGAATCATATCAATTGGTATCCAGAGCCTCTTTCTTGGCAACAAATTTTTTTTCCGATCAAAGTTTGTTAGTTTGTTACAATTCCGGTGGAGTGTGTTATTGTTCCAGCAAAATTTGGCAATTTCGATTACTTGATTTTTTTGATCATTAGTTATTAACTGTTAATCATTCGTTCATTGTTAAAAAAATTCTAAAATCTAAAAACCCATTATAATTATAACTCTAACATTTAACCAATTTCAAATAACAACAAACTGTTAATTTTACAATTACAAATAATATTAAAAAATTATAATATCATCATCAACACGAAAGTTAGTTTTTTGCATATTTTTTCTTTGTTATTGTGATAATAATTCATTAGATACCATGTTACAATCTAATGAGATAAAAAATAATACGTCCAACCTTGCGGCTAGTGACCAAGTTTTTTGACACCCCAACAGAGACAAGTTATCGGACTCCACGGACCTAGGTTTCATAAATTCTTTAGGCTCCCGTTTACACACATAGCTTATTAGAAAAAGCACTACTTAAAAATGAAATAGTCCCTAAGTTCAAAAGCATATTTAAATTTTTAACAAAAGAGATCCTATTATAATTCCCACACTTAATATTAAACATTGATGCAATTGTAACCCTCAACCTTTTAGAAGGCTGCAACATCGGTTGTGAGCCGGCAAGATGCAACAAACTTTTATCAGTCTCGGATTATTATTCTTACTATGGGCTTTCTTTAGAAGGCTGTAACATCGGTTGTGAGCCGGCAAGATACAACAAACTTTATATCCAGCCCACATTAATAATTATATTATATTTTTTTTTCATTTCATCATATTTTTTCAATAATTATTTTTAGAGATGACTCTTTTTGAAAAATTCAAGTATATTCTTGAACTAAGACTAAAAATTTTTCTGTAAAAAAATTTGTTTGATTTAAGTTTAGTTTCCAAAAATAGCACATATATTAATCCGGTTAGAAGCTTATGGGAGGAAAAAAAACACAAATTACACACATGAGCTTTTAAGATTTCCAAATAATCCTTGTTTAGCATCCAACTCATACTTAACTCTATCATTTTTCGTTCTTCGCGAATTTTTGCGAACGCTTAGCCTAAACGTTAAGGAACAAGCTAGAGCTCAACATGCTCGATCGGGTCAAAATTTATTCTTATTCTACCCAGCAGGAAAGTCAAAATTGTGACAAAACACTTATTTTATTTTTGAAAATTTTTTAAATTTTTTCATTTTCTGAATTTTGGGGGTTAAAACGGGATTCTGAAAATAACGGCTGCTGGCATAATCCAAATCGAGATCCCCCCATTAACTAGAATGAAACATTGTCCTCAATGTTTTAAGAAGGGTCTCTACGTAAATCCTAAGCCGTTTATTAAGTATGCTTAAAGATAAACGTTAGTCGATAAGATTAGGATATTGGATTTCCCAAATGAAGCTGAGGATTTGAAGCTCTTGTGATCGAAGGACAAAACCGCGAGCACGAGAGGCTTCAAAAATCTGGGCAATCCTGGACAATACAACACAAAACACAAAACACAGATAATGGAAGATGCGAGCCTCAACAGACAAGCTATTTTACACAACAACAACACTTATTACAACTACGGATAAGCATGGGGTGCCTCCCACGAAGCGCTTGTTTAGGGTCACGATGCTTGACCCATCACAAGGATTTATGGATCCTTGAGGAAACAAGTGGAAATTAAAATCATCATCGGACTTTCATTCAAGTGACTATGATAAGTATTGAATTTCATGAAAGTTCCACTCCGATGAGATACATCCGGCTTAGAAGAATGATACTTTTGAAATGCCGGGATCAAATATGGTGTCTTCATCCCCACAGGAGAGAAGATAAGGTGGAATAACGGGAATGAAAAGAAATGGGAGAAAGATCCATACAACATAAGCGAAAATGGATTCACTAGAAGGTATGAAATCTAACTCAAGGGTGGGCAAAACATTAAGCACATGAACTCTTGGTTCTCTTGTTTGGAAAATATTTCCCACCACATCCATTGTGAAATTGCCCAGCTCGGGCTCATCCTTAAAGAAACAATCATACTCTGGTTGAGATATGATTTGAGCGAGTTCATCGGCGAACTCCTCATGAAAATCACTCCTATTGGAAGGATGATATGAATTGATCGAAAGATCAAAGATGAACGAATCATATTTAGAAAAAGAAGAATCAGAATAAGTAGTGGTACTGCCACTACTCTTCTCTTTAAAATGATCGTTATCAATGTAGAAAGCTTTATAATCTGGAAGAGATAAATCTGAAGGAGTAGTGGGACTGCCACTACTAGGCTCTTCCAAATTAAAGCAGAAAGTTTCCGATTCGGGCAAAGAATTATCAAAGGTGTTAGTCTCCTCCAAGAAAAGGTTAGGAAATGTGGAGGTAGACTTGGTCACAACAACGGAAGATGGAACGGGATTATCTTTTAATGCTTCGATTTTAGCAACAAGACGATTGACATTCAACAATTTTTCACGAAGGGTATCGTCTTTGATTAAAAGAATGTCATCCTCAATCCTTCCAACTTCTGGAATAACAATCTCCATCACCTTCGAGCTAACTGGCTCAGAATTGGGAGGTGATGCCTCAACATACTCGACATCGTTACTAGAGAAGGAATCTTCATCAGTCGAAGTAGAATCAACGTTAGAATCAGAGAAATCCTCAGATTGATCTTTTGAAATGTCAAGAGGCGGAGAATTGTCATGAAAAGGCACATCACACACTTTGGGAACACCTTTGAACTCACTTGGGATTGGGACAAGGATTTCAACACTAGACTTTATGAATTCGTCCGATTCCGTTGCCGAAATTGTGTCAAGATGCTCATTCTCCATAATTAGAGAGTTTACGGGCTCCTCGGTTGATAAAACGGGTGTGATTGCAATGGTATAGTCCTCGTCATCATCATCATCACAGTAGACGAGAGGGCGATTCCAAGCCGGAGTATTGATGTACTCAGATAGCTCGTCACTTATGATTTTCACATCTTGAACAAGTTTGCTAAGCAATTCTTGCACTTCCTCGGGTTGAGCGTGCTTAACTTCAATAAAGTTGTCCCAAGCATGCAATAGAACCTTAGGCGTTTTCCCAAAAGAGATACGATTAAACTTTTTGAGAAAGCTTTCAATCGATTTCATTAGGTCCTCTTGGGCTTGCAAAGCTTCCATGCTCATTGGTTGAGGAGGTTGATGATTGACGGAAAATTGCGGGGTTTGAAGTTGGTCAAAACCGAAAGAATTAGAATCATAGCAAGGATTTTGCTCATGATAATAGTCTTCATTCATCGGTTGACACTGAAAAGTCTCATGAGGACCTCCACAATAGTCACAACAAAGATATTGTTGTTGAAAACTTTGAGAATTTTGTGAGAAATTAAAGTCTTGATTGTAACACGGTTCCGATTGGATAAACGGAACTTGGGGTGAACAATCGTAACCATAATAAGCATTGTTTTCAAAATTCTCATAAGAATGAGTCGGGGGTTGTGGAGAATGGTTTGAATAATCGGGAGTGTTATTAGATGAGTATGGAGTTAAAACATTTGGTGTTTCACTCCGAATCTTACAATAAAAACAAACTCCATCATATTCATTGCAACCACATTTTTGGCATTGACCAAAAATTTTTGGTATTTGCACACTTTTTCGAGCTTGTGGGATCTCATTAACAGTTTGTTTGGTTGGTTCCGGATTAGAGATAATCGGAGTTTTCGGTGGACAATTATAACCAATATGAGCACCTTTCCCACAAGACTTACAAGTGCATCGTTGACAAAAGATGCCATCTAACGAATCACCACACTCGTAACAACACTTTTGGTCGATTAGTGGAGATTTTTGTGAGGAATTGACACTGGGGTCTTGTTTGACAACGAATGGCTCTCGAGGAGCATTAACAACGTTGGAATTGTCATTTGTTGACTTGAGTTATTTTGAAACACTTTTGAAAAGCTATTCTCCAATATCTTTCGTGTCAGAGTCACATTCTAAGACATTTTAAGACCATGCACCAAGGGTCTCCAAATCGAAACAAATTCTTTCAATCTTAATGTGTTGTTGAGACGATTCGGGCATTGGAACAAGAATCTTGTTTTTGAGTTTCTCTTTTGAACAACAAAAGGCTGAAGTGTGCAAATTTCCACAAGCCGAACATGCTTTAATCGCTTTAAGGCGATAATCGAATGATGTCATAAGAATTAAATAGATAGAGGGATAAGGAAAGAATTAACTGATACGAAGAAAAAGAAGATTATTTTTGGTTTTTTCGAATTTATTAACAACATATTTCACAATTGGACAAAATCAGATAGACAACTTAAACCTGATAATCAATCTTACTTCACGGTAGCTCTCAGAATGAAAAACGCACAGGTGAGCGGAGGAGAGGGATAGCGCGAAGCTTATTTCTCCTTTCGGGTCGTAGTTCGTTGGAACAACCCTCCTTATACCCACTTTATAGTTTGTTTATCAAAATGAGGTGAGCCGTATATCGTAAGTGACACAGAAGGCAAGTTTTAAATCTTTGGTTCGATTGGGAACTCAGTAGTTCACCGGAACTTATTATGATAATACCTCAGTGGAGAATATTATATTTTGGTATTTTACCAATTAGTGAATTTTAATTTTTATGGACAATTTTTTTATATTTTTGATTTTTTTTTTTTGTTTTTTTAATTTTTATATGATATGTACTAATAAAAAGAAAAGAAAAATATTTTTGTGTTTTTTAATATGATATATTAACAATAAGACAAGTTCAGATCAAAGTCGGATAACAATCGTAGCAAATGCCTCCCCGGCAGCGGCGCCAAAAATTGGTTCGTGTTTAAGCACACACTTATATAGCAACCCTAATACAGATTCTAACCGAATGCCCTTGACCAAGGCAAAAGGTCAAATTCCACAAAAGGATAAAATACACAAGATAGAATCAATGATAAAAAGATTCCGGAAGAGATATTCCCGGGTCGTATGTCCCAACGAGGCTGCAATTGAAGGTAATCCTGGTTTGATGAGAAATTGAATGATGGAGAATATTTAGATATGATGGAAACACTGATATAGTTACAACTAAAATTAATTAAATAAAACCTAATTTAATCTACGGGAAACAGATATAGGAAATGGGGATCTTAAAAACTACGGGAAACAAAATTAGTTATAGGGAAATCCTAAAATTAAATCTATACTAAAATACGGGGAACAGAATCAGGTATCGGGAAACCTAAATACTAAAAATTAAGAAAATAAATGCTAAATTAAATTAAAAATCAAAATTAAATTCTAATTAAGTTAATTTGAAAAATAAAGAAAACTAGAACTAAAACGGAGGTCGTTTGAATGTAAAACGAAAAGAAACGGTAAAACGCACTCGGTAAAACGGGTCTAAGACTGAATTTTAAGAAAAATTAAACCTATACTAAATGTTATATTTTTCTTAGACACTAAATGACAAAAGAAAATTTTATAAAAAAGAAAAATATTTTTTTATTAATTTTTGAATTTTTTATGATTTTTCTAAGAAAAAGTAATAACTAAAATCTATTTTAATTGCTAGAAAATACAAATTTAACTGGAAAAATATAGAAAAATGGTTTTAATATGCTAAAAGAGTGCAGAAATTTAATAGAAACAAAAGCCCTAATTTTTAAAACTCAATTGAAACCTAATTTGTGTAATTAAAACTATAAACCCTAATTAATAAAACTAAAAACAAAAAATATTAACTTTTTTATTTAACTAAGAAAGACAGGGTAAAAAGTGAAAGAAAGTAAACTACAGGGTAGGCGGGAGAATATTGGAAATTTTACACTATAGAGAAAACGGGTACCCCTTAACTATGAGAAAACTACCAAACAGACCCTACGAATTTTGCTTATTTTGCTTATTAAAAAGTGCTTTTCAGACAAAACTTAAAACTACAAAGTTGTAAAACAGCTTATACTCTACAACATTAACAAAAGGACTTTGCACTTTTAACCACAGAATAAGCTAGAAAATAAGCTGGTAGATGCTGTCACAGAAAGTGCTTGTTTGAGAGCTTTTTAGAACTTTGGCTTATTTTGAGCTTATTACTTAATGAAAACTGAAACTAAAAGATGTTTAATGATGCTTAAGATGTGTGCTAAAAGATTCTAAACTAAGATTAACCTTGAGTTAACAAAACTAGAAAGAAAATTAAGATGACAAATGCAAAGTTTTTATGAGACTAATTTTGAGCTTTTTACCAATAAGCTAACAGGCTTATTATTGAACCTTAGGTGCTGAGATTTTGGAAATAAGCTAACCTAGCTATTTATAATCTACCTAGGTATAAGGAATTTGCAAGTTTTTCATGAAGATAGAAGATTTCAAAAAGTTAAATGGACAAAACCTGTGCTGATGTAAAATGTGTTTGCTGATATGAATGGCAGCTGGTGCAAATGGCAATGCACAGGTTAACTTTTCATTTTAAAACTAATGATCAAATGTCAAAATGCATTTATCTCTATTCTAACTAAATGAGATCCCTAAGTGCTTATGAAAACCTAAAATCTAAACCTAATACAGCTTAAATTTGCCCTGGTGCTGGCCATGAATTTTTACACTCTAACTTTTATGAAACTAAACTCTAACTTCTAAAAGCTGTAAATCTTTTGAACTTATACCCTAACTCACAATGATGGGGCAAAACAGTTTAAACAAAAATTAAGTTGACTTTAAAAAGCTTCTATCTAGCTTAACCCATAAACACTTTTAGAAATTGTCAAAGCTAAATTGCACCTAAGTCTTTTAAACATAAAACTTATAAAGCTTTTTTATTACTTATACATAAAATTAAACCCTAATAAAGCTATTTAAGCAGTAACAACTTTGAACAGATTTTTGTGATATAAAGCTAGTTTATCTTTACTAGCTTAAAACTAACTTCTAATATGACAGAATTGAAAAAGTGAATTCTAACTTTACTTTAAAAAATCTAAACCAGCTTACAACTAACAAACCTATAATTCTAACTAAGCTAAGTAAACAGGATTTAAGCATAAGATAAAACAGGGAAATTTTGATAATAAGCTAAATGATATTTAAACCTTTTTTATTAAAACATAAAATTTACAACACAAAAACCTTATAAAGTAAAGCTGAATACTAAAAATGCTTGAAGAAAGACCCCCCCCCCCCACGTAGAATTTAAATTATACTAAAATAAAACATAGTAAAAGTGGTTAATTTAAGCTTTTGTTTGTGTTGTCTTCGGCTTGCTTTCTCTCTCTCTTTAAGGTCTCAAAGCCTTTGTCATGGGTTGTGTTTCTGTGAGAAGTAGGATAGTCTCCAAAGCATCCGAGCCTCCATTTCTTTTCTATACCATCTCACCATTGAAGGGGGTGCGGGTTTTTGTAAATTGCCAAGTGGGATGGGTTATAAGGGTATTGGGTTGTGGGAAATGGGTATGGGTAAGCTAGGAAAGTGTACTAGGGAGGTGGTTTGGCCTAGAAACCATGGGAGAGGGAGGGGTGGTTTTGGCGGTAAACGGGTTGAGGTACAGGGTGGGTTGCAGGGGTTTAAAGAGAAGTATGGGGAAGAGGCAATTTTGGCCCCTCTTCTTTCTATCTTTATTCATTTCATTTCAGCCGGGTTTTAGTTATAAACTAGGTTTGGAAAGTGACAGCTTTGGTCCCTGTGGTTTTATAACAAAAGAATTAAAAGGTTTTGGGTAATTGCAATAATGGTCCCTGCGTTTTATAACTAAAAGAATAAAAGGGTTTTGGAAAATTGCAATTTCAGTCCCTCTTTTAGTTTAAACCATTTTTCTTTTATAAAACCTATTTTAAAAATGACAATTCTAGTCCCTAAGGTTTTATAAAAAGAATTGTGGGCTTTTGTTGGGCTTGGGTTTTGTGTTGGGCTTTTGGGCTTGTATTGGGCCCAATGTGACGATTTGTGTCTGGTCCCCACAATAGGGTTTAGGCTTATGTTAGTGGCTTTTTTAAGGCCCAATAAGGTTCAGGTGGGTTTTGTGTGTACAATGGCTGAGATTGGCTGTAACTGGGCTAGGATTGGGCCTTCAAAGTCTTCACAGTCTTTGTCAAATGCACACAAATGGGCTGTTGTAATTGATTGAGGGCCCATTTGGTCTTCACAATCTTCATAATTATACTATTGGGCTTTCCCGGCCCATCAGATGGGTTAAGATTGCATCCAACAGTATTCTTCAGTTCCGGCTCCGGTTTGACTGTTGATTCTTCTGGATTGACTTTGACATTGACTTTTTTGGACTTTGGCCTTGATTTTGCACAGTCTTTTCCATTCCATGCTCAGTTTTGTCATTTTGGCTTGGTTTTCTGTCTTTTTGTTGATATCCACTTCCTGCACAATACAAATGCAAAACAAACATATATTTGGCAGTTTTTGTCTGTTTTTGGTCATTTAAGCTCGTTTTTAGAGGTAAAAGATATGTGTAATTAAGCACTTATCACTGTCTCAGCAACTTGAGGAACATTTTCTTGACTTTGTGGACCGGGACTTAAACTGTCTTGATCAAGTACCTTCGTTGAACATTGTGGACCGGGGTCAGAACTGACATGATCTGGCGCCATTTGACATTGAGGATTGAGGCCTGAACTGATGTGTTCAAACGTCATCTGACATTTAGGATTGGGCCTGAGACTGGCTGTGACCTGACATCATTTGACTAATTGGGGGGGGGGGGGGGCGGGGGGGGGGGAGGGGGGGGGGGGGGGGGGTGGGTGTGGGGGGGGGGGGGGGGGGGGGGGGGGGGGGGGGGGGGGGTGGGGGGGGGGGGGGGGGGGGGGGGGGGGGGGGGGGGGGGGGGGGGGGGGGGGGGGGGAGGGGGTGGTGGGGGGGGGGGGGGGGGGGAGGGGTGGGGTGGGTCGGGGTGGTGGGGGGGGAGGGATTGAGGCCTGAACTGATGTGTTCAAACGTCATCTGACATTGAGGTTTGAGGCTTGAACTGATGTGTTCAAACGTCATTACTCTTGTTCATTAGGTTAGAATTCCTTGAGCCACCGGTTATGAGATATCAGTCCTTTTCAGAACCAACTCTGTAGTTAGTTCTTCCCTTTTTAGGATTGTAAGATATCCCCGCACTTAAGTTAGAAGTACCTGCACTGACATCAAGAGTTTGCACACTTTCATATTGGTTAGTGATATCTGCATTTGAACCATTTGGAGGTTCACTGTCAACCTTGGTTGTGCTAGGAGTGAATATCTTTCCAGTTGGAACCCATCTAAGACCAACAGTCCTGAAAATTTTACCCGTCGGTTTCCACCTAAGACAAGATCTGAGTGTCATTGTTTTCTCATGCACAGCGGAAGTCTTTTTGATTGAAAACCTATGTCCTGTAGGGATCTGTCTTTCTGGTTTCTTGGCAATTCTTATTTGCTCTACGGTTTGTTACTGTTTGTTTTTCTTATTGGATGGAACCTTAGCACGTGAGTTTACTTCCTTCAGGAGTTTTGTTATACAAGCATCTGATTTGATTAAAGGACACTTTATTGACATGTAGAACAAACAAATGTTTAGAATCTGGAGAAAGAATTAGACTCTTGAGGTGATCTGCTTTTGGGCCAGCCGTTATCGTAACGCGAGTACTCTTAGAATACAGGCAAACTCCTGATGTTTGATGTTGCTCCTAGGTTTTGGTTTGTACATCATACAGTGCTTTGAAATCTTTGCAAAAGGACACCATACTAGTTTTTGAGTTCTATATCTTTCTTGTGTCTTTTTCATTGCTTCATCTAGATAGTGATTATGAACTGTTATTTGAACTAAATCTTGGCATTTCTTGAATATTCCTAGATGAGCTAGATGCAATCAGTGATCAGGTTTTGCAAAAGGCGGATTCTGTTTTCTTAGCAAATAATGTTGATTGGATGGTTTTGACAAATTCTTATTCATCAACTTGGGATTGCAAACCGTTGTTTGACATTTGGGCCCTTGCAGATTTAAACGCATTCGGTTGTCTAACTAGCTGATCTGGTTTCTAGTGATTGTAACACCAGTTTCCCCAAGACTGAATGTTTTGGCAAACTTTAGGTATCTTACACTATTTCCTTTTAACTTCCTTAAGTCATTTTTCAAAGCAGCAATTGCAAAAACCTTTTCCTGAATCTGAGCTTTTAATTGAGCATTATTAGCAAGCAAAGATAAGCTATACACAACATAAGCTATACCAATAAGCAAACAAAGGTAGAAAAGAGATAAGGAAAGTGAAAGATTATTAGAGAGAAATAAAGAGGTGGAAGATTACACACACACACACAAGTGATGAAAAATATGTAAAAGTAACCTAACACCCTCTCCATGTGTGAGAGATGGGTTCTTATTTTATACCCTTGAGCCATGAGTCGGGCTTATGGGCTTTTAACTGGGCCTTGTGGCCTTGCTTTTCTTGGGCTTTAAGCCCGCAACACGGACAATATTAGATTACAATCCAAGCCCGTTGAACCCGTCTAGCCTATTACAATTCAAGACCAATTACGACTAATAAGACCGATAACATTCTTGTTTTCGACTTATACTAAAAAATAATAATTAAGGCTAACATGATACAGACAAAAGCTAGTTTTCTAGACTACATGCAATCCATCATCAAGAATCTACAATCACTACGATCTACATTCTTCATGTTTCATACAATTATAATAAAACCAATAAAGGTTTAGCTAGCTGTTAAAGATAAAGTAAGAACAATAAGTAATCATACAACAAGACATATTAAATGATTAAATAAACCTTACTTGATTAAAACATAGTTGGAGGAAGTAAAATAGGGTTTTAGGCCCTAAATTCGTCCCTAACAGCTGCTAAATGAACTAGGGTTCGTACCCACTTTTTATTCTAAAGTTACACACTCAAAACCCTAAATCCGAGTTTATATATATAGGAAAATCGCTGTGACGGCGTCACGTTTTAATCGTGACGCCGTCATGAAAGAGAATATTCTAGATAATGGGATGGGTCGTGTGCTCTGACATCGTCGTGGAATCTTGTGACACCGTCTTGATCTACGTTGTGACGGCGTCACGTTGTATTTATGACGCCGTCACGTTGTATTTGTGACGCCGTCTCCAGCCACTATAGAGAAATTCTTGAGCAATGTTGGTGTAGGTTCGTAGTCTTGTCCGTTCTTCTCCAAATGAGCCCAAGTCATGTGTAATTCTTCTAAATGCCTTTCAAATGAGAAATACCTGAAAAGGAATGATTAAGTGCCTATTTTGGGCATAAATGCGCGATTTAGGGGGTTAAACGACCCTGAAAAAGTGTATAAAATAACACCTCATCAATTACCTCTACACTTGGGATTTGCTTGTCCTCATGCAAATAGGCTTTTCTACCTAGACAATAACAATATGAGGGGTCATTTTACCTACTCTTTAAACATATTTTACAACACAACATTCTAGACCTCGTAATTAAAAGCAAGGAAAATATATACTAGCACCTCACATAAGTGTTTGAGATTTTCTCTTTTACTCAGGTGTATAATAAATTATAACATAAGAGGGAAATGGAAAATCAACAATCATTACCTGTCATAGCATATAAATTACAATAGGCTTGGTGAAGGATCAAACCTCCACCGCTAGGTGTAACCATTATTCGTTACTATCTAAGAGGTCTTTATAAAGGATTGTGGGGTGTAGGTGTAAGATAACATATAATGGAAACAGAAACGGATATGATACATTTGGGTGGCTTTGGGTGAGTTTGGAGTGGAAGGGTTAGCTAATTATTTACACGAATACATTTTGGTTTGGTTGCTAAGCCAAGACTCGGACGAAGATATACAAACTCTACACAACTCTACATCAATCTCTTTCTTTTCCTTTTTCTATTTTTCTCTTTTTTTTGATTAAATAATACATCACATGGGATTTATAATACGTACCCCTACACTTAAGTTTTTACATGCTCGATATTTACCATCTATCTAATGACTCGATTTGAGGTGGATCTAAATAACATGGAGATCATCTAACAAATATATGGGGGTATTGACTTAACTTTTCTTCCCCATTCTTCCGCAAAATAAATACTACCATAAATCCCAATCGTCCAAAACAGTATTTACAAGGATAAGGACTTAGCAACCGTGTACTCAAATAATTAACTTGGGTTAAACACAACAATGTACTAAATGTGAGTACATATAAGATAGGCTAAGGCGATTTGGGTGTAACGATTGGTTTAAGGGTGACAATGATCTTTATTAATAGTCCAGCTTAACCAGAAAATTACAAGAATCGTAAAAAAGGATAGGCTCGAAGGGTTGTATTAGGGGTATTTTGCACTAATGGTGAGTGCATAGCAAGGGTGTGGGATACTTATATGATCGGTGTGACCATCATAACAGTTACAGGTTTAAAACATGGGTTAATCCTAATGCCTCTTATCAAAAAAATCCTAATACTTACTATGCGGTCTCGGGATGCATCACAATAACAAGTTCTAGAATTTAATATGCTAGTGGTACACTCATATGAATTTTACTAACACCAGACATTCCAGAAAAGGCGACAAGGCAATGCATACATGGCCGTAATGACAAAATAGACATGCACGCTTGCAGATCAACCTTAACTCGAACTGAGTAAAGATAAAATCATCTTGGGTTACCAATGATGGGTACCCGAATTCCTAAAGATCTAAGGGCGAACCTCACATTTTTGGGGTAGAATTCTGAGGGTTATTATGCTAGTCATATAATTCCTATCCATGAGACGCTATTAATACTCGGTTTTCGTTGGTATGTGTCATAAAAAATTTTAAATTTGGGTAAAAATTACCTCTTATGCTATGTTTCGATATATTACCCATCATTTTAAGGACAAAGCAAATAGCAAATGAAAGAATAGTTTCTAAGGCTTATTTCCCCTACACTTAAGTTGAACATTGTCCCCAATGTTCTCTAGAAGTACCCGTTAAAACAAATAAAGGGAAAAGAAAACAAGGAAAAGAAACTAGTACTCCCCTGGTTTACTCAATAATGGAGAAGAAACATGCAATAACTGGTTAAATCGTCATCCGACAATCATCCAACGAAACTTCCTAAGAACTTCCAAGCTTCTTCTCATCAAATATAACCTGTAATCAAAGACAAAGACAACTATACCAAGCATAAAATGTGATAGACAAATATACAATGTGAATTTAGGGTTCGACTCGATAAAGCAATAAAGATAGGATGAGAGAATTATTAAAGTCATTAGGTTTTTTGCAGGTTTATGACAGAAGAATACATATATTAAATGTTATGCAAGTTTTATTTTCAAAGATAATTAAAAACTTTAAGTTTTCTGGACCTGGGCGTTTGACGCCGTCAGGGTTTTTGTGACCCCGTCACAGGCATCGCGGTGACGGCGTCGCGTGTTAATCGTGACGCCGTCTCCATAGTCTGTGAAAATAAAATTTTTGTTTTTGATGAAAAATTTCCCCCACTTGATTCCATAAGTTAGTTCATGTACAAATGGCTACATAAAACCTGAGATTTAACAATTCAATCATATGACTCAAAACTGACGCGAATTAATCTAAACAATTCATTTAACATGTTTGAATTTGGCTCAAAAGCCGGATAAATTCCCCTACACTTATTATTGCAAAATACCTTGATTGAAATTAAGACGAGGTTAAAGACAAACAAAGCATGATTACAAGATAATTCAAACACAACAAAATAAATGGTAAAGAATTAAAACACACATGACACTCCTAATTTGCAGGAAAAGTAAATTGGGTTGCCTCCCAATAAGTGCTTTTCTTTATTAACGAGTCTTGTAGCTAGACTCGAAGTCACACGTCCTTACGTGACTTCTCCTTTGTTATCTATCTTCTCTCTTTCTAACCTCATTAAATGCCTAATTCCCCTCCTATCACCTCTGTCTTGCTTGTACTCATCTCTGATAAGTAAGCTTTGGTAATAGTGCGTCCTTCCATGGCCAAAGTTTTCTTCATGGGTGGACGGGGGTATGGAATCGGTGCTCAATCCTATAAGTTTTGTTTGCTTGAATATTTCTATGGTTTGAGGATTTTTAAATGTGATCTTCTCATCATCTTGCTCAAACATGACCGTTCCTTCTCCTTCATTGTAGACAAGGCCGGTTTCATCTATGAAGGGTCTTCCGAAAATAATTTCTCCAAGGTGGCGATCGATAATTCTAGTGGTATCTTCCATTATCATAAAGTCGTATTCATAGGTGAAACTTCCTATGAAAACTTTTAGACGTCTCACTCTTCCTACAAAGTTTCTAATTTTACCGGGGTTTGGCATTTTTCGCCTGGATCTAAGCTCATAAGTCATGATCTGATTATATTGACGTCTAGACATGATATTGATTGGCGATTCTAGGTCTATGTAAGTGTGTCTCTTGAAGAAGTGATCGATCATGCAGGAAATTTTGATGTTGTTTAGGCTTCCAGCCCTTAATTTTTCCTTTACCTACGGGGGTTGAGGTTTCTTTAACAACCATTCATGATGCGACAATTCCTTCATAGTTGGGAATGAGTTAAAGTTTTCATCATCTTCATCCTCTTCCTCTTCTTCGAATACTTCTTCGATTTCCTCATCAGTTTCGAATTCACTTTCTTTTTCTTCGATCACCTCTTCTACCTCCACGTCGGTTTCCATTTCATCTTCCTCCTTGCCTTTATCCTCAACCTCTTGCGCAGCTGGTAGGACATGACGATTGTTGGTAGGTGGTGGATTCGCGTTCTCCATGATGAAGAATGGAATAGTCAATGGGAATTACGAACAAACATACAAAGAAAAGATAGACTACAAGAAAGCTAATATGCGGAAATAGATTTCTCACTTGAAAGGATTCAAGTGAGTAAAACTAAGCTAAACTATGATCAATACCTAACTATTCCCCAGGCGGCGGCGCCAAAAACTTGATGCGGTCATCGTTAGACTTCTACACGAAGTTTTGCAACTCCCTAGGCAGAGCACCTAATCATTGTAGTAGTAGTATAGGCAAGACTCGGGGGTTGTTATCTTTCACTCGAGGAATAGGTTGGGAAGGCTTGATCACAGTCTAACAGAATTCTAAGGGTTGAGGGAAGATTATTTTTGTATTTTTATATTTTATGGAAAGCAAGTAAATCATATAATTGGAGAGGTGGTTAGTTTTAGCTATTAAACTAAATAATAATCTACGCTACTGGTGATAACAATATAATAAAAGATTGTGTTTATTTAATCATGTATTACTCCATAGATTGCTTCTCTTAGTGTTGTTGCTTTGTCACACTTGTGATGATCTGTGTAACTATTTCCCAAGCCATGAACGAATTGCATGAACCCGCCGTCTACTTAGTATTCCTTTAGAGCAACGCACAAGTAAGGTAGTATGAAGATTATTACAAGGCCCCTAAGGGAACACTAAGTGCATGTGAAATATATTAAAAGTGGATCAACCATATTAGGGGGCAAGGTAGTATGAAGACTGTTACCCGATGGTATCCTTTCTACACAATCATATTTTCCTAGACATATCAGTAGCGATACAAACAAAATATGGTTTTCTAAGACCTAACATGCACATCTATCACAAGAAGCAACATCACTAAGATCTACATTCTAGGTTTCATACAATCATAAATAAACACAATAGGAGGTTTAGCCAAGCATGTTAAAGATAAAGCAAGAACATTGATAAATCAAACAACACATAAACATATTGAATGATTAAATAAACCTTACTTGATTAAAACATGAGTTGGAGGAAGTAAAATAAGGTTTTTAGGCCCTAAATTCGTCCATAACAGCTACTAAACGAACTAGGGTTCGTACCCTCTTTTTATTCTAAAGTTACACACTTAAAACCCTAAATTCGGGTTTATATATATAGGAAAATTGTTGTGACGGTGTCACGTTTTAATCGTGACGCCGTCATGAAAGAGAATATTCTAGATAATGGGTTGGGTCGTGTGCTTTGAAGCCGTCGTGGAATCTTGTGACGCCGTCTTTGTCTTCGTTGTGACGGCGTCACGTTGTATCTGTGACGCCGTCTCCAGTCTCTGTAGAGAAATTCTTGAGCAATGTTGGTGTAGGTCCGTAGTCATGTCCGTTTCTTCTCCAAATGAGCCCAAGTCACGTGTAATTCTTCCAAATGCCTTCCAAATGCAAAATACCTGAAAAGGAACGATTAAGTACCTATTTTGGCCATAAACACACGGTTTAGGGGGTTAAACAACCCCGAAAAAGTGTATGAAATGACACCTCATCAATAATCGTTTCGCAACTACCGAAGGAATTACACGAAGGGTCGATTATTCGTTGATACAAATCGACGATGTAGAGTATTGTATAAAGTGAAAGATATCGCTACTTGCCTTGTAGAGTATGTAAAGTTTTGGATGATTGGGAAGATGACCGTTACAGGAATGCCAACTTAGGTTGTTGTTTTTAACCGATGATCAAGATGTTGTAAATAGTACATCGTCACTAATCATGGTATCGGTTCAAGATAATGTGTCTAGCAAACACTTGTACATTTAGGACTAATCTATTTGTTTCTTGATGTTTTATTTAACAACAATTTACTTCCCTCTCACCTAATGATTAGCCGATGGTTTTATCCGAACGTGGATGTGATCAAGCGTATATGTCTATTCTGTCATTACGGCCATGTATGCATGTCTTAGCTGCCTCGTTGGTTTATAAAATTTGGTGCAAGTGAAGGGTCCTACCCTTTATCATTTCTTTCATCCGATCTCGTTGTTTAAATTCGGAATGGGAATGTGATTACGAACATCACATGTCCTTATTCGTCGTTACGGACCATGTTTTATGCTTCGTACCCTGTTGGAGTGGTACTTCAGGTGAATAGATGTAGAATGATAAACAAACCATAAGACTTTTATACTAAAAAACCATATTTACCTTTTTAAAACTTGTTAATCCTTGGCTTAGTGGTGGTGATGTGTATCCTTACCAAGCTTTGATAGAATACTCATCAGACCGAGCAAATTGAGCGAATTAGTTACTTGTTACCACATAGATTAGTTGAGTGATTTGAGTGTTTTCATCCTTCCTATTTCGTGAGGTGTTTTCGGTTGTGTATTTAATTGATCAAATAAATGCTTTACGGAAATATATCCTTAGGGATACATATTTAGAAACTTCTTAAGGCTACTTGAGGACAAGTAGGATTCGAGTGGGAGGATATTTTGATGATATCAAATAACATCTATTTTATAGCATCATTTATCCTATGTAATTAACCTATTTTGTATAATTATTGCAAAGAATTGTTACTTAATCGTTTATATTTGAGAATTGCAGTAATTATGGAGTACTTAGTGAATATTAGCAAAAGGCGCGCATTTTGGAGCTTAAACGGAGATATTTTGAAGATTACTATTCTGATAACCAATACGCCGTATCCATCAAGGAAGATACAGCGTATACGCGCCTGCACTCACACCATATACCACAAAGGAAACGTGTTCATTATGCCGCATATCTAGAGATGTCCAATACGCAGGATTGGAAATATATAGTATGTGAGATTCTAGAAGATATCTCAAACATAGTTCCTACTCCAGAAACCCCTCAATTACCGCCGTATCGAATCCTTAGATATTGCCGTACTCTGAACCGTATTTTAGACATATAAATAGATAAAACTTAAAATGAGTTTTATGTGTGCTAAATCATATTCTCGATACCTAAACCATAAAAGTCAATTTTCAGAGGAGAAAAAGAGCAGAAGAGGTCTTGCAATGCATTCCAATCCATAGAAGACAACATGTAATTCCATATACTTTAGTAATCGTTAAGTTTTTGGTATCATTCGTTAACTCGGTTTGTTTACCTTGGATAAATAATTTCTTTTGTATTTATTATGATGTATGAAAGGACTAATACATCCTGGGTATTAGCCATTATTATGTAGATCTGAATGTTTGGTTTTGTTTATATTTTGATTTCTTGATTTATCATTGGATGCTTGTTTATGTTTATCAATATACTTATTTACGTGCTTTTGTATGCGACCTATCATTCAACTGGATCTAGTGATACAGACCAAGTAATCTAGAGTCTGGGATAGCTCTCCATATAGTGATTTATATATATAGACCAATAGGATCACAAATAACGACCTACCTTTGCCTTTAGATTAGTGAGCTTAGTTAGACCGGCAGGTGACCCTTGGGATCAACGATTACGTTCTTGATTAATTGGTAAAGATTTGGTTAGTGGACTACTAGTGTATAAATTGTCATTAAGCAGTAAGTGGGTAAAGTCTCTATGAGCTAGGGTTTAACAAGATCACCATTACTTTAATCCCTAAGATAGATTATTATCAGCAAATAAGGATGCTTTATGTGGATGCTTTAATTGTGACAGAATTAATGTGTCTAGGTCTTAGGAAGAAGTCCCGCCTAAGTCTTAAGAATGATATGCCACCTCGAGAGAAGAAATCATTGCACTTAATAAACAAACCAACGTTCTAATTAGATTAATAATGGTTAATACAGTTTTCTATCATAAGGCTCGACCGCTCTTTTATCTTCTGTTAATTAGCTTTTGTGGGTAAAAGTGTCTTGAATTGATTGTAGTCACCGACCAAACCCGTGCCAGTATCTCAGGTTTAGCATAGGTTTGACTTAGATTAGAATTAACTTAGGTTTAGCATAGGTTTGACTTAGATTAGAATTAACTTAGTTTAGATAAACCAAAAATATAAATAAATTGATAGATTTAACCTCGCTTAAAGTGTTCGACACCCTACTTACCACGTTCTTACCTCGACCGGGTTATACTACCGTTAATAGTGTTGTTTTTTGGTTAAGTCGGCAAAATATAAATTTAAAACTTGAACTATCATAAATAAACACCACACAATGACATGATCAACACTCTTGAAATATTTTTTTCCCTCCCATTCTCTAACTCGAAATCGCCAAACTCTTGTTCATCATTTCCAGTGGATTTCAATCGAAAGGTATAACTAGAGACTTGTTCTACGCACCCCCGAACAACCTATATCTTGATCGAATCATGTTATTAAGCATTTTTAATTCAAAAAACCCTAAAAACGATTTAGGATTCTTCAAAACTAAAAGTGTGCAAAACATTAAATTGATTGAGGGGTTTTGCTTGGTTGTGTGTATTATTCACTCGTATAATACAATTTTTCATTTGGCTAATGTTTGAATGTGTTTTGCTTGATTATTGTACTCGAAAACTTGGGTTTAGGAAAAATAGTGAAAATTGAAAGTGGGTTTCGTGTTGAAAAGTGTGTATATGTATTCTTGAATGTGTTTGAGCTTATAAAACTCATCCTTGTTTGTTGTTTCTTATTTGAATATGATAAATGGTTTAAACGTACTCGTTTTTGATAATTCTTGTTGATTATGTGGCTAAATGTTGTTATAAATGAATCTAAGTGTTATTCATCTGTTTAAAATGCTATTAGTGCACTTCTCAATGCTTAAAAATCCATGTATGTGAAAAAGATGTTTGGAGGCGAGTTAACAACTGCCTTTGTGAGGCGAGTTAACAACGCCTTTAGAAGGCGAGTTAACAACTCCCTTCAGAAGGCGAGTTAACAACACTCCCTCAAAAGGTGAGTTATCAACTCCCTTCACGAGGCGATTTAACAAATCCCTTTAGGAGGCAAGTTAACAACACATTATAGGAGGAGAGTTAACAACACCCTTTAGGAGGCAAGTTAACAACACCCTTTAGGAGGCGAGTTAACAACATGATTAAGGAGGCGAGTTATCAATCCTATATAGGATGTGATTTAATAATCCTCAATAGGAGGCGATTTAGCAATGGTTTTAAGGAATTTTAAGATTGAATTTTTCTAAAGGCAATTTTTAACTCATGTTAGGTAACTAATTAAAATTGGTTAATTAGGCAATCTAATTAAGTTATGTAGGCTATATAACAAGGTTCAATAAGGATATCTGAACATGTCTTAGGTTACCTTATTCTCTACAAGTTAGTTTGAATAGGATTCCTAATAACACTAATTCAGTTGTCCTAATGCCTTTCATGTTATTCCCAATTAAGTTGCCCTTCAGATGATTAGATCTAATTCAATATTGCTAAATGCATTAATGAGCCTAATTATTTGAATGATGTCACAACATGGATCACGCCTAAGTATTTTAACAATAAAAGGGCCTTATAGTGTTTTATATATGAAATTGGTTATATATATAAACTGTATTGGTCAAATCTTATCAGAAACATGAATACCACTCAAGCTCAACAAAAAGCCCTTGATGATGATTTTGTTGCCCCTGCGGACCATCTTGAGTTCGAGAAATGCAACATGAGACTCAACACATACATCAAACCAAAAGAAGCTACATTTCAAGTGGTGCTAGATGCTCTCGCTCTTACTTCATTCTATCGTGCATTCCTAATCACTGCAGATGTTCCTACTATTTACATGCAAGAATTTTAGGCTACAACTTCTGTTCATAGGTCATCCATAAGATTCACGATAAACAAGAAGAAAGTCTCTCTCGATGTTGATATATTCAGAGACATTCTCCAGTTTTGCCTTAAATCCGGAGAAAAGTGTTTGAGACCTTCCAATGGAAAAAAGACATTCTCTCTTTCATTAGAGATCTTAGGCATACTAGAGACATAACCTATCTCACTGATGTGAATGTTGACTACTTGCATCAACCATGGAGAGCATTTGCTATTGTCATCAACAAGTGATTAAGTGGTAAAGAAACTAGAATGGACAAGATTCGTCTGTCCCGTGCTCAAATTCTCTGGGGTATGTTCCATAAGAAGAATATTAATTATGTGTATCTACTCTGGGAAGACTTACTATTCCAGATTGAAAACAAAGATGCTAAGAAGACAAACAAGATGTCATATCCTAGATTTACAAAGATCATCATTGATTACTTCATGTCAAAGGATCTGTCTATTCCAAGGAGAAACAAGATGTTTTGGCACACTGCTCGAGATGATACCATGTTTACTTCTATGAGATCTATCTCCAGACATGAAGATACTCAGGTGTTTGGTACCATTCTCCACGAGTTAATACAAACCAGCATGTTGGAATCCAAAGCTTACCAGACATACTATGCTTTTGCTTCTGGAGCAAAAGCTCCAAAACCAAAGTACATTCAAAAGAAAGCTGATTCAGACACATCTCCCAAGAAGAAGCCTGTTTAAACTACTAAAGGTACCAGACTCAAGTCAAAAGCTAAGGTGGCTAAACCTGACAAGAAGAAGCAACCTGCAAAAAGGACAAAAGCTAAAGGTTCAACTGTATTATCTGAGGTTACATTAACTGAAGCTGAAAAAATTAAGCTGGCTACCAAGAGAAGCAAGAAAGACTTTCACGTATCACATGAAAGTGGCTCAGGTGATGGAGTTGACACTCAGTCAAAGGTTCCTGGTGAGTAACAACAAAAAACTTCTGGTACAGATGAAGGAACTGATACTATGCCAGGGGTTCCCGATGTTCCTTATATCGGAATTGAAAGTGATAAAGAGTCTTGGGGGGTAGTTGAAGCATGATGATGATGAGGACGATGGTATAACGTGATGATCATGTTAATTGACGTAATGATGAAAGGACATATTCTGACAGAGATGAAATACCTGGTCTAATTTGACTAATGTAGGATCAATGAAATTGAAAGAAGAAGATGATAGATGTTCGTCTTCTTCAAAATATGAAAACTCATGTGATGAAGATAACATGGTATGATGACAGATGATGATGAGGTTATAAAGGACATATATGTCGATTGAATGTGAATTTAGGAAATTGATGACTCTAAGATGACAGATGATGATCAGGAGCCTTCTGAACAACAAAATATTCTAAAGAATTGGGTTTAATCCATGTAGAGGAAAGAGCTAATGTGATTATTACTCCTAGTAATTGTTGCACGGGAAGGCCGATGGAAAAAATGTACAAAAGCTCTTCTGTCTCCTTGTCTTTACAAAGCAAGCTAACTAAATCTTGACAATCCATCTCAAACTGACAATGTGATTGCTTCATTGATGGAACCTCAACTCATCTTACAACTGCAATTCATTAAAATCACTTCCGGCTTCGCTATATCTACTCCTCTAACACCTCCCGTTCTTCAATCCTATATAAACACAAAAAAAACACCATCTTTTTCCAACAACAACTTCAACATATTCCAACAGTGACTTTGCATAATAATTCTAAGTTTGCATCAGTTTTCATGTTTGATTAAAGGGTATCCACATTAGGAAAAAAATTTTCAAAACAAAAAAATGTCTGAGTTCAGGCAAACAAATCAATTTGCTGAAGTTGTCTCTTCAATTTCGGGCATTGTTGATAGTATCTTGCTTCCAAGATGAAAGAAGCAGTGGATGTGGCTGTTCAACTGCAAACAAACAAGCTCATAGAAGAAGCTCAAGCTGAGAATCAAGAATTTCTTAGTCAAGTAGACTCGACCATGAAGGTAATAATCAAGGATCAAGTTAAAGCTTAAGTCTCCAAGATCATGCCAAAGATTGAGAACTACGTTACTGAATCTCTGGGAGCTAAAGTGATGGTTAGATCAACTAATCAACCTCAGACGTCTTACGTAGTAGCAGCTTTACTATTAGAATTCCAACGGAAGAAGATTCTCATTGACAAATGGAGGCTAATAAATCGATAGACAGATTAGACATTCAAAAGAATCTCTACATTGCATTGGTCGAATCGTACAACAATGACACAATGACATCATGTCCTTATATGGTGATGCTGTCATACTAAAAAGAGGACGACATGATCAAGACAAGGATGAAGACCCCTCCGCTGGATCAGACCGAGGGACGAAAAGAAGGAAATCTGGTAAAGATGTTGAGTCCTCCATAGATTCAAGGTCTAAGGAAAAGAAGTCTTCAAGCACCTCCAAACACGCTTCCTAATCTCAACATAAGTCTTCTGGCAAGTCTTGCCTATGACAGAGGTGCCAAGTCATATGTTGAAGATTAAGCATGCCACAAGAATTAAGAGTTCGCACGGAGATAATGATAGAACAACCCGCTGACAAGGAGGTTACCAAAGCTGACTGGTTCAAGAAACTCAAGCGACCTCCAACTCCTGATCCTGATTGGAGTAAGAGACGACAAATTGAACTTTCGACACTCTCAGGACATGGATTAGTAAGAAACTCGTACTGAAGAAACTCATTCTTATTTGATGAGTTCAATGATATACTTCGTTTGTTTTCTCTTAATTTGTCATGCAATCGACTTAAAATTCCAATCGACATAAGAAATATTTTTAGGACCGGCATTCAACTGCTCAAAGGGCACTTGCAAGAGTATTTACAGAATTAGAGTATACCATCTTCGAGAATGTTTCACCACAAGCAATAACTGAACGACTTGACTTGGATAACCCCGAAAACAAACGTTTTGTTCGATCTCAGAAAGCCTCTTCCGTTAATTCAAGATCATCGAGGACGTCAAATTATCCCTAAGGATTACTTTATTAATAAAGATCTTGAATATTTGAAGGGTGGAGACTCAAGCAGACGATACTCAACTTCTGTGACAAAGACGAAGGCTGCTACTTATGAGCTCAAATGGATTGAAGACTTGGTTTAAGAATTGTGGATTCTCGTGCATGTGACATACGATCAACATGCTTACCTAGGCACTTCACATTGGGGTTCTAAACGCCAAAGATTCTACGGGTATGCTAGCAACTTGACTTCGTCTAAAGATGTTTACTCCAGAAGAAGAATTATTGCAGTAACCAGAATTAAAATTATGAAGATGTATGACTACGGTCACCTGGAAGAGATTGAAGTTCGTCGAGATGATTAGAAGCTATATACATTTAAAGAAGGTGATTTTCAAAAGACTTCGCCTAACAAGAATTGAGCATGTTACTTCTACTTGTTCCTACAAGTTGATACAATATCTCATAATCAACGAACGATATAATTTGAATGTGGCATTACATATGTTCACCAGATGTATTGTCATTCAAAGGCGGTGGAAGATCTTCAATTAGGTGTCGAAAGTTACCAAAAGAAGCTCAACCTCACTAAACCCGACACATACAGATCGAATATCAGGAACAAAACCGCATATACTTCACACTCAGACCCTCATGGAATAATATATGTGGATCAGTTTAAGAGGAAGAGATTGATGGGCACTGATGAACTTTACAAGTTTAGTGATTGGCATGCCCTATGATGTTTGACTGCTCTTCACGGAAATTGCTGGGGAATATAAGAATGGTATATCTTCAATGAGGAAAATAGAGTTAACCTATGACATAGAAAGGGCTAGGTTATGGTTCAGGATATGACAAGCATCTCTTATCAAGAGGGGTTGATGCAGAAAAAATCTGGGGTGAAGTTTTATTGTTGGAAGGATATACGCGGAAAGGTTCTTTACGGATATTGGACAAGTACAATATGACTTTGTCATATTTTGTCTCAACCCATTTCAGGTCAATTTCTTGTAAATTACAATCTTATGAATATGTATATAAATAGCGTAGACTTAAAAAGTAGGCATATATAATGTTTGAGTATGAATTTTAAGGAATTTCTTAGTAAATTCAAAAAATTTCAAATTATCATAATCAGACACCATATAACACCCTCATAATTTGAGGGGGAGCATTAAAAATGGTCCTATTACGGCTTGGTAATAATTGGACATTCTTTCCCCGACAACAATTATATTTGAATAAATTGATATCCAAAATATTAAGAGATTTAATATTTTTGATAAGGGGAGAAAATGTGATTAAAATATATGGCTAATAATGTGATCTTTAAGATCTCATGTGTACGCTTTCTATATCATTTGCTAAACTTTACGAACTTAAATCAGTTGCAACATATGAAGGGGGAGCAAATAGTTACATGATTGGTTGTAATGAGGAAGTACCAAAGACGACCATTTATATTACTGCATTAGAGTTATAAGGAGGTTAAGTTTAGGTATTCATAACCATGATCCAGCCAGAACTAGAGGGATCTACCCAGGGATATTCCACTAGATAGTGTAGTAGTCCTTAGGTATGAAAAAAGGAGTAAAAGTGAGAATAAGAGAAGTGTGCCGACTGAGATAGAGCTAGTACAGGAACAAACGCAACAAGGTACTAGTTATGAAGTCTCGGTAAGCGCTGAAGGGGTTGGAGAATTAAAAAGAAAAGTTAAGATAAAGGGTGAAAAGAAAGAAGCCCTCCTTACACTTAGGCAGAAACCGGGTCAATACATCTGTTGTCAAGAATCACAAAGATGATTGCTGACATTGAAGACTGACATCATGGACCCAGTGATGCAATGCACAACCCTCCCTAGCCACTCAGAATCTCTCAAAAGATTTTTGTTTAATTTCTCACGGAGATTACACGTATTTCTATCAACTTTCTCACTCTGAGTTAGCTGGTATTAAAAAGGTGGCAGTCTACTCAAGCCTCCGATCACTGAAACCAAAGTGAACTATTGAGTCTAGAGCTAAAAGAGATCATCCATAAATCTCATTAGGACACATATTAAAATTATGCTTGCTATTTCGCACAATGTGAATAACGAGAAATATATTAAGAGTCCTACGCATTATCCTTGTGATTTTGCCAGAACATCCGAGTGATACTTAAGTATTCACAGTGAAGATGTAAATCCCGCTTGAGCCAACATGAAACAAGCTCTTGGTAGGTGACTTGTACGATTCTATACGAATCAAGCTTGTGACAACTGGAAAGAAACGATGGTGCGATTCTTTATGAATCAAACTTGTTCCAGGAAATGAATTGGCGATTGATGAATTTTGAAATGCTTAAAACTCTCGATGTGTCACAAAAACAGTTTAGCAAGTGCCACATCGATTGATTTCAAATCAATTTTTATTTCAATCGGTAAGATAGCTAATACATGGTTCACTATATTCGTGTAGTCTGCTTTGAGACGTTCTGGTGATGAGAACGGCTAGTACAACTGCGAAACACTATCAAGAAGATTTTTCAGAATTCTATCTGATCACAGACAGTATTTATACAGATCAACGAGGAACCGTAGCTATTGCAACCGTATTCGACAAAGTGACAAAGACACTTTTGTCCATATCTGTTAATTATCACTAACCTAAACCTATAGGTATTCCCGATTGCATGCAGCAGCTAAGACGTGAGATGAGTGATGTGCTTGACGTGTAGGGTCAATTATTAGATTATCAAGTTTTACATTTATATTTAAGCCGAACAAACCTAAAAACAAACACTTAATTGAGCAGTGTAACCGGTCAGATGGAGTTCACGGATAAGTAGGGTGTCAAACACTAACGAGTGGAAAATTTTAATACTATATTACTATCAGTATTTTGAATTAGTCTCAATTTACTGGTTAAACCCCTATGTTATGTATGTTGTCTAATGAAATGGGGATTCAGACTGAGGATGGCCCAGGTTTGGTGATGAAACTACCAATTTCAATTACACAATAAAACACATGATGAAGATTAGGAGATAGAAAAGCAGCGTACAAGCCAAATGATAGAAAACTGTATTAGAATATTAAATACAGGTTCAATGTGGTTTGTTTGTTTAGTGCCATGATTTACTTATCTCGAAGCTGCATATTACATTCTTAAAGTACTTTGGCGGGACCATCACTAAGACATGACATAATTAACGTGTCAGAATTATGCATCTGCATTAAAGCACTCATTTGTTTAATTATAAATCTATCTTAGAGAATTTAAAGCAGTGGTGAATCCTGTTTTTAAAAACTCTAGCCCAACGGGACTTTACCCACTTATTCTTTGAAGGTGTTTAATATACTGGTAGTCCACTATTCCAATCTTTATCAGTTAATTAAGAGCATGATTGCTGAAACATAAACGGGTCACCTACCAGTCCAGCTAAGCTCATAATTAAAAGATAAAGAAAAAACG
Organism: Tanacetum coccineum; assembly: GCA_026074375.1. Taxonomy (NCBI): domain Eukaryota; kingdom Viridiplantae; phylum Streptophyta; class Magnoliopsida; order Asterales; family Asteraceae; genus Tanacetum; species Tanacetum coccineum. The sequence goes on along the minus strand of BQNB010001864.1, from coordinate 35,888 downwards.
TTATTTGTGATCCTATTGGTCCAGTAATATAAGACACGTTATGGAGAGCTATCCTGGTATCTAGATTACTTGGTCCGTAACACTAGACCCAGTTGAATGATAGGTCGCATATTCAAACACATAAACAAGTATGAGGTGATAAACATAATTAAACAATCAACGATAAATTAAGAAATCGATTTAAAAACAAACCAAACATTGAACTTTCATTAAGATGCCTAATACCCGAGGCTAATACCCGAGGGTATTAGCTCACAACCATTGTAATTATACAAGTGTAATCAAACAATTGAAATCGATCGATTAAGAGAGTAAAAATTACACGATGTCTTCCATGGAGTCGTGATCAATGCTTGACCTTTATGGCTGATCTTCTCTTCTAAAATTCGTCTCTGATGAGTATGGTAGACAAGTTTTTGATATTGCACACTGAAAACTCATTTTTGAGTCTTCTATTTCTAGTTGCTGAAAAATACTCGATACGCCGTATCCAGATAGGTCGATACGGCGTATTGGGCTGGATTCCTTGGAGTGCGCGCTACGTTCGTAATAAATCTTTGATATCATTCCCAATTTACTTGATTTACTGTATCTTCGAATAGTTATCTTCATGGATACGACGTATGTAGATAGCATGGATACGCCGTATTGGGAATTGGTCAAACGCGTTTTCTTGTGAAGTCTTGGCGCAGATACGCCGTATCTCTTAAGTTGGATACGGCGTATTGGTGAAATTTCAGCAATCTTCAAATGTCTTCGTTTTAGCTCTAAATTATGCGCCTTTTAGCTTGTCTTCACAAAACACTCCTGAATTACTGCATTTATCAACTTTAAAGCAATTAAGTACCAAATAATGCAATAATTATATAAAAGTGGGCAAAACATATGGGATAATTGATATAATAAAGTGACGTTATTTGATGTCATCAAATATCCCCCTACTTGAATCATACTTGTCCTCAAGTAGACTTTAGAAAAAGTTTCAGTTTATAAAAATGTGTCCCAACCAAAGTTGAGGATTTTCCGTTTAAGCATCGTTTTGTCCTAATCACCTGTACATAACCAAGCTCCTCACGAAATATGGAAATGAAAACACTCAGATCACTCACTAATCTAAGGTGCAACATTTGATTGGTACGCTCAATTGCTCGGTCGTGATTAGCTTCGTATCATAGGCTTGGCAAGGATACACATCTCCACCGCTAAAGCTAAGGAGAAACAAGTCAAAAGATAAATTGGGTTAAGAAGTCTTAGGGCTGATCATTCAACAGTCTTTCACCATAAGTACCACACCAACAAGGCAACCGTATTATACATACACGGCCGTAATGACTAAATAGACATATACAATCCGATCACATCTATGTTCGTGTTTAACCACCGTTGGTGACTTAGGAGATGCCCAATCTTTAACGGATTCAATCTTGGATGGATCCACATGAATGCCTTCACTATCAATCACGTGACATGGCCGTAACGACGGAATAGACATGCATGCTCGTACAAGTCCTCGTTCGAGTAGACACTAAGGTTAGTTGCTAGGAAAAGGGAGTAAAATGGGTGTTAAACAAAATTTACAAAACAGCCATAGTGCTACTAAACTCATTCCATGCAGTAGTCTTTGCACTTAGACATTGTAAAATAGTATGAATCATAAAATTCCATTGTGGAGAGAAGAATGGCTTATAGAAAGTTAGCTTTTGTGAAAGCTTCTCATACCCAATCAGTACAAGCTGTTCAAAGATGGTAGAATTTGGTAGACAATCAATACCTTCAGCATCTTCTAGTTGAAGATCTCTTCTCACAGTTGATTTATTTATGATTATCTTCTTTCCATCCACTAGGGCATGTAACTGTACTTCACCATCAACAGTTTTGACCTGACAATAGCCCAGAATTGTTCAATACATGACGTATTGATTGTAGGATTAACCGTTAATGCATGTCTTATAGGTTGTGCATTTAGAAAATCCACAATTTGTTCAAACCCTTTACTTATTGCAGGTTTAGACAAAAATGCGACCAAATTGTGAGTATCTGCGAACTTTAGATTTGACATTTGTGTTGGGTTTTGATGATGAATGATAAAATTGAGTTAGGGTTTATGATTAGAGAGTATTTAAAAGAGCGAAATTGATGAAATGATTGATTGAAACCCTTGATCAAAGTATTTATGAAAATACCCTCAACAACATTAACTTTCACCCAGCAGTAGTAACTTAGTAGTAGTAAGTTTTATGCCTAGCAGCATTAACTTAGAACCAGCAGTAGTAAATTATGCCTAGCAGCATTAACTTTGAGTCACCAATATTAACTCCAATTTAATTCCAAACAGCTTTTCCATTAATCTTTAAGATTTTACTGTTCTTTACATGAGTTTTAATAATACCAGAGGTACATATACAACCATATTAAGATCCATTGTATCCTATTTCCTCTCTTTCTGTTTTTACCTCACTTAATTCTCTCAATTCTTTTAGCTCACCCAAACAATCTATCTATTGTTACAACCACATACTCTCTTTCTGCTTTTACCTCACTTAATTCTTTTAGCTCACCCAAACACTCTATCTATTTTTTATAACCACACACTCTCTTTCTATTTTTAAACTTTCTTCTTCTCTCATTTCTTTTCTTCTCCTAAACACTCTGTTCAATCGAACACTTTTCTTTGCTTTTTTTTGTAAAATGTTAGTCCAAAAACTAAGAAAACATAAGCCATAGCAAGTTTCACAATTATCACAGTGTTAATTATATGACTGATATCTATATGCAATTGGTTTTTTGAATGAAAAAACAGGATTATAATAGGAGCAAATAGTACTGTTATTATCAATAAAGATCTTGGTATGCATAAAATTGTACCCATAATCAAGTAGTTGATTCTGAATCCAAAGCACTTGTCCACAACAACTTTGAAGCAAAGCCATCATACAGCAGTTGTCACTCAGCTTCTATTGTGGAATTTGCAACGACTATCTGTTTCTTGCACTGCCATGATATTAATCTACATCTAAGAAATTGACAACCTCCTGTTGTAGACTTCCTATCCAAGCTTGCTCCAGCATAATCACTATCAATGTATGCTACCAAATCAAAAGAAAAATCTTTTAGATACCAAAGGCCCAATTTTGGTTGACCTTTTAAGTACCTAAAAATCCTTTTCACAGCATGAATATGTGAAACCTTTGGATTGACTTGGTATATAGCACAGGCACACACTGCAAACATGATGTCAGGTCTTGAAGATGTAAGATACATCAATGAACTAATCATTGACCTATACATATGAACATCCACTTCTTCACCATCTTCATCCTTGAGCAAAGGCTTTTGAGTTTCCATTGGTGTGCTTGCAGTCTTAACTTCTATAAACCCAAATTTCTTTAAAATTTCAGCAACATATTTATTTTGACTAATAAATATGCCATCCTTCTTCTGCTTCACTTGTAATCTCAAGAAGAATGTAAGTTCTCCCATAGATCTCATCTAAAATTTCTCATGCATTAACTTCTCAAATGCAATGCATAGCTCTTTCTTTGTTGAACCAAAGATGATATCATCCACATAAACTTAGTCCAACAAAATATCACCTTTATGCCTTTTTATGAATAAGGTCTTGTCAATTTTCCCTCTTAGAAACCCATTGTCCAACAGATATGTTGATAAGGTTTCATACCAAGCTCTAGGAGCTTGATGTAGTCCATACAATGCTTTTTCAACCTTGTATACTCTATCAGGAAAGTCCGGATCTTCAAATCCTGGTGGTTGACATACATACACTTCTTCTTCAATCTTTACATAGAAAAAAGCACTTTTTACATCCATTTGATACACCACAAAATCTTTAAATGAAGCATAAGCTAAAAATAACCTAATTGCTTCAATTCTTGTAACAGGGGCAAAGACTTCATCACATTCAATCCCTTCTTCTTGTATGTACCCTTGAGCAACCAATCTTGCTTTATTTCTTATCACAATTCCCCTTTCAACCTTTTTATTTTTGAAAACCCATTTAGAGCCTATAGCTCTTTTTCCATTTGGTAAATCTACTAATGTCTAAACTTCTTGTAACTTGAATTGTAGAAGCTCTTCCTGCATAGCCTCTATCCATCTTGGATCCTTCAATGCATGAATTACCTTTTTAGGTTCTTCCTATGATAAGAAACAAACAAACAAGCAGTTTTGAAGGTGTTTATGGTTTGTTCTTTGCTAAACAGTACTAACAAACTCATGTTCCTCCAAATTCTTTGACATCTTTCTTGTTTGTGTAGCTAATTACACATCTCTAATTACTTGATCAAGAGGATGATCTTTATGAATTCTTGTAGTTAGATTAGGACTGACTTGGACTGTAGTATCCAAATTGTTCATGTCAGCCATTGCACCATCATCTTCATCATCTCTTGAGAAATCAAATATGCTATCATCTTCCAAAACAGGCATATCTGGATCAAATGAAAGTTAAATGCTTGTTTTTCCACCAACAACATTAACCTCATTTGTGCCAGCAGCATTAATAGTTGAACTAACAATATTAACATTGTTAGTGATGTTAACATTATTTTCCTTCTCTTGATATTTACATTCACTATCTTTTCTTGGATCTTCATCAACCTTCTTTCCATCATCACTTGAAGGTTTGGATTCATCATTATGAGAACTCTTTGGATCTTGGAAAAATGTTGGATCAGGAGTCCATAATGGTATCAAAATGTAATCTTTGACAGGTTCTGTCTCCTTTCTAGCTTGACCTGCAATATCACTTGCTTTTGTACCTGCAAAACCATTAGACTATGTACCTACAACAATTGGCTCATAATTTATTGTTTTTGTTAGTGCATCAATATCAAATAGCCAATCTAGTTCACTACCTACAACATTAGGTGCTTTCACTAAACCTAATATGCAAGTTTTCTTCCACTATCCTTGTTCAACTATTGAACACTCTAAAGGCTTTACTATTCAAAGAGTATCCAACAAAGAAACCTTCATCGGCCTTACCATCAAATTTGCCTAAGTGATCTATGGTATTGAGAATGGTAACAGGACACCTAAATGGTCTCATAAAACTTAAAGTTGGTGTTTTATCATGAAAAAGTTTATATGGGCTCCTGTTATGAGGCTTAACTACTAACACTCTATTTTGCACATAACAAGCAGTATTAACTATTTCTGCCTAAAAAGTAGTTGGCAAATTTAGAATCAGCTAGCATAGTCCTAGCAGCCTCAATTAGTGTCCTATTCCTCCTCTCAACAACTCTATTTTGTTAAAGAGTTCTAGCTACACTAAATTATCTTAAAATACCATTCATCTTACAAAACTAATTCATTTCCTGTTTTTGAACTCAGTTCCATTATCACATCTAATCACCTTAACCTTGTGATCTACTAGAAAACCCATGTAAACCTACTGTAATCATCTGTGACAACTAGGCAATACATTTTCTTCTTAAGGATTTTTACAAATGTTGGACCAAACAAGTCCATATGCAACAAATGTAAAGGAAGACTGATTGAGTTCTCTGTTTTGGACTTATAAGAGGCTCTGTGCTGCTTTCCCTTTTGACAAGCAACACAGGTTTGATCATTTTCAAAAAGTTTAGAAGGTAAACCTCTTACAAGATTTCCCTTAACCAATTTATTCATGGTTTTAAAATTTAAGTGACCTAGCCTTCTATGCCAAAGTTTAGATTCATCAAATGTGGCTTTTGCAAAAAGGCAAGTTAAACCTCCTTTAGAAACTATGTTCTTTAAATCAACACTATACATATTGTTCTTTCTAGGAACTCTAAGTAAAACTTGACTTTCATCAATTAACTTAAAGTTTGGAGATAAAACAATACATTCAGTGTCATTAAAAAGAACACTATTCTTTTTATCACACATTTGTGAGACACTAAAGAGATTAAACTTTAACTCTCTCACAAAATACACATTTTCAAAATCTAGATTACCAGTTTTAATGGTACCTTTTCCTGTGATTTTCCCTCCTTTGGGGTTCCCTCCAAAAGCAACATATCCTCCATCTATCTCTTCATAGTCTGTAAGATAGGACATGTTCCCTGTCATGTGCCTTGAGCATCCACTATCAATCACTCCTTGATCCTGTAAATCCATTTGTGGATTGCCCTGCACATTAGATAAGAAAATCAGTTTCTTTTGGGGACCCAAGCCATCACTGACTTGGATCTGCCTTGTGCATCAATATAATCAAACTTTTTTAGGGTGATTGATGCACTGTTGTGTTTAGAAACATGGTCTAAAACTTTATGCTTTGGTTTCCAAACCCAACAAGCTGAGGCCTTAACAACATTAAAATTATTTCTCTTAACAACATTAACTACTGCTTTTGGGCCCTAGCATATAAAAGTTTTATACCCCTAACAGTATTAACCCTTATGGATTAATATTACTGTTTTAAATCGTGTTCTTAATGCAAGGAGAAGGGGAGGTGAAAGGGAGGGTGGAAGGGGGAGGAAAAGGAAGCGAGTAGGTAAGTGGGGTAAAACCTTCTTGAAAAAAACATTGAATGTGCTTATTTTAGAAAGATATGACATTGGTTTAGCAACATTCACTGTTGTTTTTGAGTGAGCAGTATTAACTTGTCTAGCAGTATTAACCAATACTATTGTTTTAGAAATATTTTTTCTAGCAGTATTAATTGATATAAAGCCAGACTTTATTAGTAATGCTCTTAGAACCATGTTCTTTTTAGCACATGGGTGAGTCTTTTTAGCAAAGTTTTGATGATTCATCCTTTGAGCATTGTTCCAAACAGGTTTTACCATCCTTTGGTTTTAAAACTGTTTTTGATGGTAATTACAATCAACCTGCAAATGATCAAAGCTTTCACACACATAACAGGCCTTATTAAACATCTCAAAATTGATTCCAAGTTTTTGAGACATCATATTGTTCCAATTTATTTGATTGCCTTTAGACTGTGAGTGTTTTGCCTATGTTGCTTAACTTGTTTAACAGTTTCCTAGCAGTTTTTTCTTGTTAATTAGATTTGACAAACTCTTTATTAACAATACTAGGCCTAACTATTTTCTTTTTACTTTTAGCCTGAGACACATCCTCTTCCTCATTATCTAACACCTATTCTTTAATAATTGGGGCATCATCACACTTCTTAACTACCTTAGGCTCTTCTTCACTAGATATAGCTTTACAATTCTCAACTACAGGCTTATTAACAAACTGATCTAAACCAGTAAAAGACAAGTCAGGTGTTGGAGGCATGAAATTTCCTGTGTAAAGAGGTGAAACTACATTATAATTTTCATAGCCTAAACATTTCTTGCAATTGTCAACTATCTGGCACTCTATGAGCTTGTTTAAACTTTTAGATGCATGTTCAAATTTATCTACATTAAGTTGAATGCCATCTTTTTCTTTTTGAACTATTTCAAGCTTCTTCCTAAGCTCTCCTATAGGTATTTCTCCTATATAAATTTCAAATTTTAAGCCCTTAATATCTTGTAAATAAATAGACTCATTTGCTTTATAAACTTTAAGTTTTTCTTCCACTGACTCTAAACCTGTCTTATAACCTAGAACCATTAACTCAGATTTCTTTAAATCTTTTAATAGTTGATCATTTTGAGATTTAAGAAGTTTAACAGTTTCTAAACAAGATTTTAAACAAATAGAATCATTGGATACCGCTGAGTCAGGACTTGCAGATGAGAAAGCCATGAGTGCATAATTAGGCCCTTCCTCTGCCTGATCACTCTAGTCATTTCCACCAAGACCATTACATGACACCAAAGCTGTGGAAGTAGATGTTTCCACAGGCACACTCCTTTTTTAGCTTTCCTTGTTCTTGTTGTCTTGATTTCTTGGAGCTCTGCACTCCCTAGCAAAATGTCCCCTCTTGTGGCAGTTGTAGCACTCCACTTTGGACTTATCAAAACCAATAGTCTCATTGCCATTAACAGTAAGCTTCCTTCCTATATTCTTCAAAAACCTTCTTTCCCTCATAGTCAACATGGACATTTGACATCTCAAGTCCATCTTTTCCATGTCATCTGGATGAATTTGTTGTAAGTCCTCATGTACAAGTTGAGGACTATGGTTGACTAGCAAAGAATGCACAAATAACAACATCACTCAAGTTATCAATATTTGTAGAGTTAGCAACATTAACTTGAGTGCTAGCAGTAGAAACTCCATGAGCAGTATTAACTGCTTCATTAGTGCTGCTAGTGTTGTTATTTGAAGAGGACACAAAAGCCATGTTCTGTGTGCTTGAACTTGAGCTAGACATCCCTTTAACTTCTGGTTCATACACCTTGAGGTTGTTGTAGAGATCATCCATGCTCATTGTATCCAAATCAGCTTTATTCCTCCATACAACAGCATGTGTGTTCCACTCAGGTGACAAACTTCTTAATAACTTTTGATTAACATCTTCTTATGAAAGCTTTTCATCCAAAAGCTCCAACTAACTCACAAGCTTTTGAAGCCTATCAAAAGTTTGATCAAGCATCTCTGAGCTTGGAGCAGTGAAGTTTTCATATTGCTGCTTTAAGAGATTCCTTTGAGTCTTTCTTGTAGCTGCATTCCCACCAAATCTCTTTTCAAAAGCTTCCAGCAACTTATTAGCATCCTTTATAGAGTTAAACTTTAACTGATGTTCATTGGGAATGCCCATCATTAAATTACTTCTAGCTTTCACCTCTAATCTTCTCTGAGCCTTTCTTCAGCAGTTGTTATAGGCATCTCTGTCATAACTCCTTCCACATTTTTTGTTTTTGGCAAGGTTGCACCATTCTTTATGACTTCCCACAGTGCATAGTCTATCATCTGGATATATTGTTCAATTCTCATCCTCCATATCTCATACTCACCAGGTTTGAGCATGGGAACTTTAGATGCAGCCACCATGTGTGCATAATCTTGATCCATATCTTTTAGCAATAACAAGTTCTTTTTATTCACAGCTTCTTAACAAGCTCTGATACCACTTGTTGATCCCACTTCAATAGATCGAATTCCTTAAGCTTATTTAAGGTTTAGTTATATTAGATAAATCTAACACAAGTATAGTAAAAACTATGTTTGAATGTATTAAAGATTATGCGGAATCTAATCTTTAATATTAAGAAGAATTCTTAATGAAACAGTAATTCTATGAACAAACAATTTAACAAATAAGCTCCAATATTATTAATGATAATAATACAAATACTCTTAAAGTATTAGGGTTACAAAGACCTTGAAGCTAACAGATTGATAAAAGATTATGAAAGATATTGTGTTAAGAGATATCAAACTCTATGCCCTAGGACCTCCTTTTATACACCAAGGAGCTCTAGTCGGCTTACAATACTTTCCTAAGTATTCATAATCTTTTCTATACACAAATAACTTAATACATATCATATAAGCAGTACTAACAACAAACAGTACTAACATATTAACCTTAGCAGTATTAACATATCTCTGAGCAGTCTTAACCTTGAGCAGTACTAACTTTGTACTAGCAGTAGTAACTTTGTACTAGCAGTAGTAAACACTTAGCATATTTTCTTTGAAGTTCATGTGCAGCACTAAATCCAGCTGAGCAGCATTAACTCAAACATGAGCAGCAACAATTCAAACAACATCAAGAAGACTTTTAATCCCAACACAACTTCTTGATCGAAAAGCTTGGTATGAGCAACATGTCTCCCGAAATGCTAAAAAGTCTGGCAGAGGAAGAGGACGAGTAATGGTGGTAACTCGTGGTATATCCTATGTACTATATGTATATTAGAAAATATAAAAACCAAAAAGATTTTACTTTTTTTTATATAAAACTTTTTCAAAAACAAAATACAAAAATATAAAACCAAGAAAATCAAATAAAAAAATATAAAATTAGAAAAATATGTATCTCTGACGTGTCTTCTGAAAATTGATAACATTTACGGCCTTAGAAATGTCATTCAACCCGGTCATCATCTTAAAGGCAAGTTTTTTGGCAAAAAAAAACTTGACCTCACAACGGGAAATTAATTTTTCTCGAGTATGAATTACTTTATATTCATATAAAGGCTTGTGTTTACTTTGCAACATAACCCGTGCTTCTGATGACATCAAATAACGTCTAATATTATCCCATGTAATTAACCCATTTTGTATAATTATTGCAAAGAATTGTTACTTAATCATTTGTATTGGAGAATTGCAATAATTATGGAGTACTTGGTGAATATTAGCAAAAGGCATGCATTCTGGAGCTTAAATGAAGATATTTTGAAGATTACTATTCTAACAACCAATACATCGTATCCATCAAGGAAGATACGGTGTATTTGTGCCTGCACTCACCAAAGACCACGAAGGAAACATGATCAATACACCATATCCAGAGAAGATCAATACGCCGTATTGAAGATATAAATAGTGAATATTCTAGAAGATATCAAACTTGTCCCCTACTCTAAGAAATTCCCAATACGTCATATCGAACCCATTCGATACGCCGTATCGAACCGACTCCATACCCTATAAATAGAAAACTCAAAAACGAGTTTTAAGGGTGCTAAATCATATTCTCGATACCTAAACCACAAAAGTCAATTTTCAGAGGAGAAAAAGAGCCAAAGAGGTCTTGCAACGCATTCTAATCCATAGGAGACAATGTGTAATTTCTTATACTTTTGTAATGGTTTAGTTTTTGGTATCATTCGTTAACTCGGTTAGTTTACCTTGGCTAGACCATTACTCTTGTATTAATTATGATGTTTGAAGGCTAATACCTTCGGGTATTAGCCATTATTATAAAGATCTGAATGTTTGGTTTTGTTTATATCTTGATTGCTTAAGTTATCGTTGTATGCTTGTTTATGTTTATCAATTTATACTTGTTTATGTGCTTTAATATGCGACCTATCATAAACTGGATCTATTGATACAGACCAAGTAATCCAGATGCCGGGATAACTCTCCATATAGTAGTTTATACATCTAGACCAATAGGATCACAAATAACGACCTATCTTTGCCTTTAGATTATGAGCTTAGTTGGACTGGCAGGTGACCCTTAGGATCAACGAATACGTTCTAATTAATTGGTAAAGACTTGGTTAGTGGACTACTAGTGTATAAATTACCGTTAAAAAGTAAGTGGGTAAAGTCTCTATGAGCTAGGGTTTAACAAGATCGCCATTGCTTTAATCCTTAAGATAGATTATAATCAGCAAATAAGGATGCTCTATGTAGATACGTTAATTGTGACAGAATTCTTCGTATCTAGGTCTTAGGAAGAAGTCCCGCCTAAGTCTTAAGAATGATATGCCGCTTTGAGATAAGTAATCATTGCACTGCATAAACAAACCAACTTCTAATAAGATTAATGATGGCTAATACAGTTTTCTATTATAATCTTTACCGCTCTTTTATCTTCTATTAATTTGCTTGTATGGGTTAAAGTGTCTTGAATTGATTGTAGTCATCACCAAACCCGTGCCAGTCTCTCAGGCTGAAAACCCACCTTTTACCTGCTAGAATTAGATTTAGGACTAACATAGGTTTAGCATAGGTTTGACTTAGATTAGAGTTAACCTAGATTAGTTAACCAAAATATTAATAACTTGAAAGATATAACATCGCTCCAAGTGTTTGACACCCTACTTACTACGAAACTACCACCGATCGGGTATAATGCCCGTTAAAGTGTTGTTTTGGTTAAGTCAGAAAAATATAAATTTAAAACTTGAACTTTCATAAATAAACACCACACAATGACACATCAAGTTTTTGGCGCCGCTACCGGGGAGTGAGAATTAAATCTTGATTTTTATTTTATATTTTGGTCATTAGATTAGATCTAACCCTTAGGATTAGTGTAATTAGAATAGTTTATAATCTTGTTTGATAGTTTGATTGTTTGTTTAATTTAATTGTTTTCCTAATACACTTTTCTGGTCGATAACCTGATACGGCGTATCCAACCTTCTGTCCAATATAGCGTATTTGTTCTGATCAACAATACGACGTATTCAATTATTTGTATACGGCGTATTGGAAAAAGTTTATAATATTTTTACAAGTCTATTTTCCTTGAATTGCTTTACTTTGAATCATGTCTTACTTCTTAGGAGCAGCATCCGGACTTCGTCCATATCATTTTACCTATCCTGAAAGAAAGTTAACGATGGAGGAAATGTTATCGAAGTTCATTAACGAAGGAAAACGAGAACATTAAGAGATGAGGGAATTCATCTGTGACTTCTAGACAACCAACGAGCTTTTGTTTAAAGAAAGAAACAATTCGTTAATTGAGCTCAGATTTGGGGTACAATAGTTGTTAAAAGTGATCAATAATACTCCAATAATAGATTGCAAAGTTAAAGGAGTAGAAACTAGAAGGGGAAAAACTACGACTCAAGATGCTCAAAATAATGACACTAACATTCATAATGAAGAACCTCTAGTAGCAAATCACAACGAGCCAGTTGAGTCAAATGAAGTCCTCACCAATAATCAACCTCGAAAAACCAATGAACCTATTGTCCAGCCTTCAATTAAGATCCAAACGCCACCTATTCCTTTTCCCTACAGATTAAGGAAAGAAAAAGAAGAGGATCATCAAAAGAAGTTCTTAGAAACCCTAAAGCAGCTCCACATCAATTTTCCTTTTATCGAAGCCCTAGCCCAAATGCCAAAGTATATTAAATTTCTTAAAGGTTTGCTGACAAATAGGGCCAGACTCGAAGAAGCTTGTACGATCACTATGAATGAAAGAGGCTCAGCAGTATTGTTAAACAAGCTTCCATCAAAAGAAAAAGACCCAGGGAGTTTTACTATTCCTTATGACATTGGCCAATTGTATATCAACAATGCGTTAGCAGATCTAGGGGCTAGTATAAGTTTGATACCATATACAATGTATGAAAAATTAGGATTAGGAGAACCAAAGGCCACCAGAATGAGCTTAGAACTTGCGGATAGATCAATCCAATACCCAAGAGGAATAATTAAAGATGTGCTCATAAAAGTTGATAAATTCGTCCTTCCTATAGATTTCATTATCTTAGATATGCCCGAAGACTCAAGAGTTCCTATAAATTTAGGAAGACCATTTTTGGCAACCGCTCGAGCAATGATAGACGTATTCAACAAAAAGATAACGCTAAGGGTGGGAGATGATGAAGTAATTTTTAACGTAGATCAATCAATTAAAAGACCACCCAGTGAAGATGATGAATGCTATAGCATTGACGATTTAGACGACATGATCAGCACAGAAGCTCAGGAATTACTAGCAAATAAGGAACCTGATTCCTTTCTATCGAGAGGGCTGGAGAAATCAATTGATCAATCAGACCTAGAAGGCTTTGAACCTGTTGAATGTAAAACCGACAATGATTTTGATTCGAATGAACCAATACGGCATATCGTGTCTATAAATACGCCGTAACTAGTTGTGCCTAAAACAGCAGAACCTGTTGAAATGGAAAGGGAACACCTTTATTCGGCTAGTGCTAACAAGATCGATGAGAAGAAACCTGAGCTAAAATATTTACCTCACCATTTAGAATACGCTTACCTATACGGTGACAAATCCTTCCCTATAATTATATCATCTAAATTAACCGAAAAAGAGAAAGTTTCACTTTTACAAGTATTAGAGAAATGTAAGGGAGCAATTGCTTAGAAAATTTCAGACATCAAAGGAATCGGTCATTCATACTGCACATACAAGATTCTAATAGAGGATGACTTCAAACCAGTCATTCAACCCCAAAGGCTTTTAAATCCAAAAGTGCAGGATGTGGTGAAAAACGAGATAGTTAAACTGCTTGATTCAGGGTTATTTATATAATCTTGGATAGTTCGTGGGTTAGCCCTATTCACGTTAAACCAAAGAAAGGAGGAATGACTGTAGATCTGAATGATAAAAATGAATTAATTCCTTCTCGTATAGTTACTGGATGGCAAGTTTGCATCGATTATCATAAACTTAATGATGCAACTTGAAAGGATCACTTCCCTCTTCCCTTTATTAATCAAATGTTAGAGCGTTTATGTGGGAATGAATATTACTGTTTTGTTGATGGATTTTTAGGATTCTTCCAGATTCCAATCGCACCCGAGGATCAAGAAAAGACAACATTTACTTGTTCTTATGGGACTTTTGCTTACTTAAGGATGCCTTTTGGGTTATGCAACGCACCTGCTACCTTTCAAAGATGCATGATGGAAATTTTCCACGACATGGTGGAAGACTTTATGGAAGTGTTCATGGATGACTTCTCGGTATTCGGTAACTCCTTTGATTGTTGTCTCGTTAATTTAGATAAAATGATTGCTAGATGTAAAGAAACCAACCTAGTGCTGAATTAGGAGAAATGTCATTTTATGGTAAAAGAAGGAATTGTTTTAGGACATAAAATTTTAGGGGCCGGAATTGAGGTTGATAGAGCTAAAATCGATGTGATAGCTAAGTTTCCATACCCAACAAACGTTAAAGGAGTTAGAAGTTTTCTGGGACATGCTGGATTTTACTGAAGATTCATAAAAGACTTTTCATTAATTTTTAAACCAATGATCAAACTTTTAATGAAAGACGCAAATTTTTGATTTTTCTGATGATTGCAAAAAAGCGTTTAATATTCTGAAAGAGAAATTAACCACGACGCCTATCATAATTTGGCCCGATCGGAATGTACCCTTTGCATTGATGTGTGACGCTAGTGACTACGCTGTTGGAGCAGTTTTAGGACAAAGATTAGATGGGAAATTCAAACCAAACTATTACGCTAGCAAAACTCTGAATAATGGCCAAGAACATTACACCACCACTAAAAAGGAACTTCTTGTAGTTGTTTTCTCTTTTGATAAGTTTCATCCCTATCTTGTCTTATCAAAAACTATTGTCTACACCGATCATTCTGCTTTGAAGTATTTGTTTTGTAAACAGGATGCCAAACCAAGGCTAATAAGGTGGGTTCTACTTCTTCAAGGTTTAACATTGAGATTAACGATAAAAGAGGGGCAGAAAACTTAGTTGTAGATCATTTGTCGAGACTTGAGAACCCAGACTTAGGAACATTCACAGAAGAGGATATCGGTAATAAATTTCCCGACGAACATCTTATGGCATTGAAAACCGAGCTTAATAATGATGAACCATAGTATGCTGATTATGTTAATTATCTCGTTGGAAAAATTGTGCCTCCAAATTGGACACCTGAAAAAAGAAGAAGATTTTTCTCTCAAGTAAGAAACTTTTTTTGGGATGAACCGTACGTATTCAAGCTATGCCCGGACAATATAATGAGATGATGCGTTGCTAGAAACCAAATCTTTGAAATTTTTGCACATTGTCATTCTAGACCAACTGGGGGTCATTATAGTGCGTCGGTAACTGGAAGGAAAGTTTATGAATCTGGATTCTCTTAGCCTAGTATCTTTACGGATGCTAAAGATTACGTGATGAAATGTGATGCATGTCAGAGATCAGGGAACATATCATCAAGAAGTGAGATGCCTTAGAACAATATCTAGGTGTGTGATGTATTTGACGTGTGGGTGCTAGTCTTTATGGGACCCTTTCCTAACTCGAAGGGTAATAAATACATCTTAGTGGCGGTTGATTACGTGTCAAAATGGGTGGAAGCTCAAGCATTTCCTATGAACGATGCTCGCGTTATGATTAAATTCTTAAGAAGGCTATTTGCAAGATTTGGTGTTCCTAAAGCTTTAATTAGTGATCTGGGGACACATTTTTGTAACTCTCAGTTAGAAAAAGCCTTACAAAAATACGGAGTAACTCATAAGTTATCAATAGTATATCACCCTCAAACTAATGGGTAGACTGAAGTGACCAATAGAGCTATTAAACGTATTCTGGAAAGATCAGTTGGATATAACCCAAAGAATTGGTCCAAAAAGCTGGACAATGCATTATGGGCATACAAAACCGCCTATAAAATGCCCACAGGATGCACCCCCTTTAGACTAGTTTATGGAAAAGATTGTCACTTGCCTGTTGAGATCGAACATAAAGCATATTGGGTGCTAAAACAATGTAATATGGATCTCACAACGGCATCAAAAAACCGTTTATGGAACTTAACAAATTAATGGAATTAAGAGATGGTGCAAATGAGAACACCCAAATCTACAAGGAAAGAACTAAGAAATGGCATGACTCTAGGCTTCGAGGGGATAAAAATTTCAAATGTGGTAAAAACTATATATCCATATAGGACCGTGGAAATCACAGATAAAAACGAAATCAGCTTCAAGGTCAATGGACAAAGGTTAAAGAAATACCACGAAAGACATATTAATACAGAAGATAAAGAAGTGGTGGAATTCAAAGAAGATATAACGTAAAAAGAAGCTAAAGAAAAGTCTAACTTAAAGACTTCGCTGTAAACAAAAGTGCTTCCCGGGAGACAACCCGGAATGTTATTTAATTTTTTCGAGTCTGTCTTCCCAGACATCAATACGTATATCCGCTCCATACCATATGTCGTATTGATTGTCTGGACGTTATCAGTCTTTACTTTTTTATGCACTTTAAAAACATTATTGTCAGTTCTGGCAATACGGCGTATTCATGCACATGATATGGCGTATTCACCAGACTGATTCATATTTAGTTTGTTTAGTTAATTAACCATAGATACCAAGATAGGAATGCATAGTTTCCTATATTTTATACAGGACCTCGTGAAAGAAAAATCGACGAATGATTGGTGGAGAATTTACAAATTTGGAGATCTTGAAGTGTTGGAGTCTTGAAACTTTAAGGCGGTTGTTCAACACACAATCTTGCTCAATAAATCTATATGGAGAATCTATCGAGCAAATATCAGGGGAGTTTCTCATTCTAATTCTTTTTAATTCCCGTATTTAATGTCTTATCTATACAACAAGGACGTTGTATAATTCAAGTGGGGGGATGGAATTAGAATGTTTATTTATCCTAATTTTTCCCAACTAAAATGCTTAAATTATACTCAAATTTAAAAAAAATCAAGCATACTTTTGTGAAATTACTTGATACATAACCAGCACACAATAACCCTTATTAGATATTGTGAGGATTTAACATTATCCATTTCTAAATGTTTACCTAAATTCCATAAAATATGAGTGTGTCAGTGATGTAGTAGACTTTAGAACTTGGCTTGGTATATCACTCGAGACCACAATGATGAGTACTATGGATTTAGATGGAGTAACTTGTTTAAATTGGTAAAATTTTAGGATTACACCCAAAAAGCCTATTCATGTTGTTTATTAACTAACTACACTGGTTAGTTAACCCCCGTATAAACCCTTTGTTTACTCTCACTTTAAGAGTAAGATACCCCTAGAACAACCCGTAGAGCCAATCCTTTAGAAATTACACCAATTGTTTCGTTACACCTTTACACCTTAGCCTACCCTGTTAGATTAAGTTTATTTTACAGTTGCTAGTTGCTTAAAGTGTAAAGTTTGTATTTCCCGAGTCTTGTGTCAAAATTTTCTATCTTTGGTACGGTTGGAAGAATTTGCACATCGCAAATGGGAATGTATATTATAGTCAAAACTCATGTATTTTTACTACCATCGCAATTAATGGTACGTCCGAAGAATGAAGAATTATCGAAGGAATTATCCGGAATTATTATGATCGTGAAGATGGTGAAACTACTCCGAGTTTCGTATATAGTTAGATGTTTAAAAAAATCAAAAAAATTAGAAAAATCGCAACAAAAAAGAGAAGGAAAGTTTGAAGATAATCGTTTCGCAACTACCGAAGGAATTACACGAAGGATCGATTATTCGTTGATACAAATCGACGATGTAGAGTATTGTATA
Organism: Tanacetum coccineum; assembly: GCA_026074375.1. Taxonomy (NCBI): domain Eukaryota; kingdom Viridiplantae; phylum Streptophyta; class Magnoliopsida; order Asterales; family Asteraceae; genus Tanacetum; species Tanacetum coccineum. The sequence goes on along the minus strand of BQNB010001864.1, from coordinate 18,071 downwards.
AAGTGGAAGATATCGCCACTTGCCTTGTAAAGTATGTAAAGTATGGGATGATTGGGAAGTTGACCGTTACGGGAACGCCAACTTAGGTTGTTGTTTTTATCAAGACATTTGTAAATAGTTGTGTCTTTATCATGGTAGCGATCGGGAAAAAGTGTCTAGCAACTTGTATTTTAGACTTAATCTTTTTGTTTCGTAATTCTTATTTAACAACAATTTATTTCCCTTTCCTAATCATTAGCCATGGGTTTTACGCGAATGAGGATGTGTACGAGCGTGCATGTCTATTCCGTCGTTACGTCTATGTATGCATGTCTCAGCTGCCTTGTTGGTTTATTACTATTGGTGAAAGTTAGAAGATCCCTACCCTATATCATTCTTCATCCTAACCGTTGGTTAAACTTGAATGAGAATGTGATCGAACACACATGTCTATTCTGTCGTTACGGCCATGTATGTTTGCTTCAGCTACCTTGTTGGTGTGGTACATCTCGTGAAAGATTGTAGAATGATCAACCCTAAGCCTTATCATAAAAACCCATTTTACCTTTATAAACTTGTTACTTCTTAGCTCTAGTGGTGGAGATGTGTATCCTTGCCAAGCTTATGATATAGTACTACTCTTTTCACTGATAGAGCAGTTTACTAGTTTGCATTCCTTTATCTGAATCTCTAACACTAACAGGAGACAATCACCAACTTCATCACCGAGTAATTGAGCGAATTAGTTACATGTTATCACATAAATTAGTTGAGTGATTTTGAAATTGTTTTTTAATTGTTTTATTTCGTGAGGTGTTTGGTTGTGTACTTGTAATAGATCCAAATAATGCTTAACCGAAAAAATCCTTAGGGATACATTTTTTAAACTTCTAAAGGCTACTTGAGGACAAGTAGGATTCAAGTGGGGGGATATTTGATGACATCAAATAACGTCTATTTTATAGCATCATTTATCCCATGTAATTAACCCATTTTGTATAATTATTGCAAAGAATTGTTACTTAATCATTTGTATTTGAGAATTGCAGTAATTATGGAGTACTTGGTGAATATTAGCAAAAGGCACGCATTCTAGAGCTTAAACGAAGATATTTTGAAGATTACTGTTCTGACAACCAATACGCCGTATCCATCAAGGAAGATACGACGTATCTGTGCCTGCACTCACCAAAGACCACGAAGGAAACATGATCAATACGCCGTATCCAGAGAAGACCAATACGCCGTATTGAAGATATAGAAGGTGAATATTCTGGAAGATATCAAACGTGGTCCCTACTCCAAGAAACTCCCGATATGCCATATCAAACCCATTAGATACGCCGTATCGAACCGACTCCAGACCCTATAAATAGAAAACTCAAAAATGAGTTTTAAGTGTGCTAAATCATATTCTCGATACCTAAACCACAAAAGTCGATTTTTAGAGGAGAAAAAGAGCAGAAGAGGTCTTGCAACGCATTCCAATCCATAGGAGACAATGTGTAATTTCTTATACTTTTGTAATCGTTCAGTTTTTGGTATCATTCGTTAACTCGGTTAGTTTACCTTGGCTAGACCATTACTCTTGTATTAATTATGATGTTTGAAGGCTAATACCTTCGGGTATTAGCCATTATTATGAAGATTTGAATGTTTGGTTTTGTTTATATCTCGATTGCTTAATTTATCGTTGTATGCTTGTTTATGTTTATCAATTTATACTTGTTTATGTGCTTTAATATGCGACCTATCATTCAACTGGATCTAGTGATATGGACCAAGTAATCTAGATGCCAAGATAGCTCCCCATATAGTAGTTTATACATCTAGACCAATAGGATCACAAATAACGACCTATCTTTGCCTTTAGATTTTGATCTTAGTTGGACCGGTAGGTGACCATTGGGATCAACGAGTACATTCTAATTAATTGGTAAAGACTTGGTTAGTGGACTACTAGTGTATAAATTACCGTTAAGCAATAAGTGGGTAAAGTCTCTATGAGCTAGGTTTAACAAGATCACCATTACTTTAATCCTTAAGATAGATTATAATTAGCAAATAAGGATGCTTTATGTAGATACGTTAATTGTGACAGAAATCTTCGTATCTAGGTCTTAGGAAGAAGTCCTGCCTAAGTCTTAAGAATGATATGCCGCCACGAGATAAGTAATCATTGCACTGAATAAACAAACCAATTTCTAATCGGATTAATGATGCTAATACATTTTTCTATGATAAGGCTTGATCGCTCTTTTATCTTCTGTTAATTTGCTTGCGTGGGTTAAAGTGTCTTAAATTGATTGTAGTCACCACTAAACTCGTGCCAGTCTCTAAGGCTAACCCCCCCCCCCTTTACCTGTTAGAATTAGATTTAAGACTAACATAGGTTTAGCATAGGTTTGACTTAGATTAGAATTAACCTAGATTAGTTAACCAAAATACTAATAAATTGAAAGATTTAACATCGCTCCAAGTGTTCAACACCCTACTTACTACGAAACTACCATCGATCGGGTACACTGCCCGTTAAAGTGTTGTTTTTGGTTAAGTCGGCAAAATATAAATTTAAAACTTGAACTTTCATAAATAAACACCACACAATGACACATCAGCTTCCTATATACAATAAATGTACGTGTCAGTGCGTTTATTTGTCAAAATAAGAGAAATTTTATTTTTATGGTGTTGATTTTAAAATAAAATATAATCATCTTTCGGTTTCAATCAGAAAAATCATTATCTAAGACATTTTGAACCATCAAATAACGACTGCAGCTTTTTAAGTAGAAAATAAGTCATTATTTGAGGGGGAGAATGTGTCAAATTATCTTCTTCAAATTTCATCAAGTGATAAAAGGATAAAGTTTTAAACTATAACGGATCAATATTTAAAGGGGAGTTAATTAAATTTAACTTATTTGAGCTTTATATGTTATGTGTTTATGCCTTTAGGGATTTTATAGCAAAACATAAGGCTTAGTCTAGTTAACAAAACCTTTAGGGTCTAATTGTGCCAAAAGTGTATTTAGATTTCGCCTTAGGAAAGTCATTATACGGAATTAGAAGAATTATGAAACATTAGGGGGGTGAATGTGTCAAAATCTCAAAGATTTCAAAACAAACACCCCCACCCGCTCGTCTCTTTCTTACACAAACCAAACACATCTAATCTTTTTTCCCTCTCTTTGAAATCGAACCAACCAAGAACACTTCAATATGTGCTTTTTTAATCCACAAGGTAAACTAACATATGTTTCTTATACCCTAACCATATCATAATCAAAAGGAATTGACATAATTCATTCTTTTTTGCTCAAAAATCCCTAGAAATTGGTCTAGGGTTCTTCAAAAATTAAAGTGAAGTTTTTTGTTAAATTGATTTGGGGGTTTTGATCACTAAGCGGTATAGAACGGGTGTGTAAAACTGTTTTACAAAAGGTTAACATATGAATATGTTTTGAGTGATTTATTGGGTCAAAAATTAGGTACAAGTGGTAAGAATTTGAAAAATTCATGGGTTTGTGTCTATATGTGTTTCAATGATCCTTTGTGAGTTATAGAGTGTGATAAAACAAGGTTTAACACCAAAAGTTGACTATCTTGGGTATTTAGTATTTGTTTAGGTCAAAAGTTGCAAATGGTTGAGATTTCTTGAGATAAATTCATTTCTATAATGTTCATGTGTTGCTTGTGAATGCTAAAGACATTGTTTAGTGTGTAAGATACTCAAAATGTAAACTTTGTGGATATTCAAAATTTTCTTGGTCGAATTATGCACTTGAAATAAATTGGGCGAATTATACTGGGTCTTGAACTAGGCAAAGTATACACTTATGGTACTAGGCGAAGTATACCAAGAAGCCTAGGCGAACTATACATTGTTGTAGTAGGCGAAGTATACCAAGAAGCCTAGGTGAACTATACACGTGTAAAACTAGGCGAAGTATACCAAGTACACTAGGCGAACTATACACGTAGTATACCCAGTGCACTAGGCGAACTATACATCTTGTGTACAATGAGAAGTATACAAAAATTAACAATAGGCGAATTATACACAAAAATTAAACACTATAATAGGGCGAAGTACACATCTTCTATAGGCAAATTATACTCTAAGTCTTAGTAACTAGGCGAATTATTCTAAAAATTCAATCTAAGTGACTTATTCCTTTAAATTTTCACCAAGTGAGCTATTTAGGGTAATTTTTCCTTAGAAATCAATCTAGTTTCTTAGATGACTGTATTTGTCCTATAGTTAGTTTGTTAACATTCCATGTTATCCCTCTGATTGTTGTTAATTTTCTTGTGCTATAATTCAATGCCTAATTTTGTGTGCCTAATTTTGTGTGCCTAATCCCTAGCTAGAATTCACAACTTGCATCTTAAATCAATCTTCATGAACCAAATTGTCACTTAATAAAATACATATCTGTTTGTTTGTATAAAAACTATATTTGAAAAATCTTAGCAAAACCATGACTACTACTACCGCTCAACAAGTTGCTCTTGAAAATGCCTTGGTACTACTTGAGAAATGAGGTCGAGATTGGCAAATGAAACATTAGAATCAACCCTAAAAATACTCAAAAAGAACCCACATATCAAGTTGTCTTGGATGCTCTAGCTCTCACTACTTGCTATCTAGCTTTCCCGATCACTACAGATGTCCTGGAAATTTATATGCATCAGTTTTGGTTCACCATCAACAAGAAAGACTCAACTACTTACCGGTTCGAGATTGATAAGAAAAGGTACATAATTGATATGGAAGTGTTTAGAGAGATCTTCCAGATATGCCCTAAACTTCCTAGTCAATAAATTGATGCACTTCCCTCAGATGAAGAAATTGTCTCCTTCATCAAGGAATTTGGACACAAAGGAGACATTAAATCTGTCACTAACATGGTTTTTGATCAAATGTACCAACCATGAAGAACCTTTACTTCAATCATTAACAAGTGTCTATCTGGGAAAATTACAGGTCTTGACAAGTTGTGACTTTTAAGAGCTCAAATTCTATGGGGGATGTTCTATAAGAAGAATGTTGACTTTGTCAAACTACTTTGGGAAGACTTCACATTCCGAATAGAGAACAGAGACACCAAGAAGCAAGAGAAAATGTACTATTCTAGATTCACAAAGGCTATCATTCATTAATTCATCACAAAAGATAAGTCAATTTCTATAAGGAACATAATGTTTATGCATACTACAGATGATGACAGCATTTTGGGTCGCATGAGATTTGTCTACAAAGCTAATGACTATCAAGTGTATAGAGTACTACTTCCTGAAGTAATGACTAATTAGAAGATGTGGGACTCTCCTGCCTACAAGACTTATCTTGCATTTGCCACTGGTGCAGCATCTCCCAAGAAAGCAAAGAACTTCAAGAAACCTGCTTCTCTTTCAAGGAAGAGAACACTTGTTACCGGAGAAGAGGAAGAGCCTGAACCTGCTAAGAAAGTTGTACCTTCTAATAAGTATTCTAGAAAACAGTCTATTGGTGTACAAATCTTAGACACTCCTATTGTGTCTGTGTCAAAGAAAAAGGCACCAACAACAACTGAAAGAAGTAAAGGAATTGATTTGCTGTTTGAAGCTGCCTTACTTGAGGAGGCTAAAGTGAAGAAAGTTCTTAAGAAAAGCCGACGAGAAACAACTATCCATCAAGCAGGTGGCTCAAGTGATGGAACTGGTTCTAAACCAGGGGTTCCTGATGAGCCAAAAGGCAAATCTGTTGACACAAATGAAGGAACTGGTTTAAAACTAGGGGTTCTCGATGTGTCCAAAGCTGATTCTTTTAAAAGTGAGTACGAATCATGGGATGATAGTAGTGATGAAGCAATGTATAGGGTAATGATGAAGATGTTCTTGAAAGTGATGATGACCTTGAACAAGCAGATGATGAATGAACTGATTCTGAGAATCAGAAGACAACTAAAGAAGATGAAGAATCTGATGATGCGTTCGTACATACTCTTGAAGACTATGTACCTACTAACGATGAAACGAATGATGAATCCAATAATGTAGATGAGGAAGAGTATGAAAGGATCAATGAAGAACTATATGGTGATGTCAACGTTAGATTGACATATGCTAAGCCTATTAACGAAGAAAAAGGTAATAAGGATATGACTAATCCTGAAACAGTAAATGCTGAGCACAAGGAAGGTAGTCAAGAAGTTACAAGTGATCAAGTTAAGGATGATGCTCAGGAAACAGTTACAGCTTCCCTTGATGCATAAAAGATCGAGGTTTTACTACAAATTTCTTCTATCTCATCCGACTATGCCATTAAATTTCTCAACTTTGACAACATTCCCTCGGGTGAAATAAAAATTATCTCAATGATGGATGTCAAAGTCCAACATGAAGATCCAAGTATTCAGACCTCACCAATTCTTACCGTCTCTATTTCTGTAATTCCTGAATCTTTAACAGGTCCAGTAATATCCATTACTTCCCTTCTTTCATCACTCTTTCCTAATCTTCAACAATCAACACCAATCCAACACCAACAAACACAAAAGCTACAACCTCAACTCCTACTATTTTAGAATTTGAAACCCTTAATGCTATCCATCTTAAAGTATTAGACTTGGAAAAAGAAGTCAAAGAGCTCAAGAATGTTGATCACTCTTCAACACTCCTTTCAACAATCAAATCTGAAGTCCAAATGCGTTAACGAGTACCTTGGAACAAGTCTGGTTGATGCTCTCTATAAGGTGCTTCAGAAACACTCAGCTGATATCGTTAAGGAACACTCTATTCCAGCTGAAATAATATAGACTTAGGCAGCAATATGTACCTCAGAAAAGTACTGATGATATCCGAAAAATCAAGCTAGAGCATGTCAGTAAATAGCAAGTTCCTAAGTCCTCAATCACCTTATCTAATACCGCTGCACTCGATGAATTTGATCAAAAAACTACCTTGTTTAACACAATGACTAAATCCAAGTCATTCAACAAAAGTCCTAAGCACATAGCTCTATATCATGCTCTCATGGAGTCAATCCTTGAGGATGAAGATGCTATGGAAAAAGGTGTTGCTGATGAACTAAAGAAGAGGAAACTAGATGATGCTAATAAAGATGAAGGCCCTTCCGCTGTATCAGACCAAGGGTTAAAAGGACAAAGGACAAGCAAAGGAACTGAAACCTCAAAGAAGACGTCTACTATAAAGGACTCTTCTAAAGGAAAATCTCCAGCCACCTCTTCAAAGTCTTCTAAATCTGGCAAGTCTGCAAAAGATCAATTTGTTAAACCGATCTCTATGCAAGACTCTAACAATGGTGAACATGATGACGCTGAGCTTGGCTATGCTGATATGCCAATGAATCAAGGAGAAGACTTGGGTAATACTGATGAACAACCCAACAATGAGGTTGTTCCCAAGAATGATTGGTACAAGAAGTCTAGTAGTGACACTTCTCCTAATCTTGAATGGAACAAATTCAAATTAGTTAATGACAGGCCAAAACAAAGTTGGCTCAATGATATAGCCAAAGCTACAAAACCTCCTCTCACATTTGATGAGCTAATGCACACTCTAATCGACTTCTCTTTTTTTGCAATGGACCATCTCAAGATCAAAAATCTAACAAAAGAACTTCTTGTAGGACTGGTTTACAATTTGCTGAAAGGAACGTGCAAAAGTTATGTGGAGTTAGGCTACACTATGGAAGAATGCTATCGTGCTTTGTCTGAACAAATTGACTAGAACAACCCTGAGGGTCATCGTTGTCCCTATGATCTTACCAAACCTCTACCTATGCAAATGTCATCTCAAGGTCGTCAAATTTTCCCAGCCGACTTCTTCTTTAACAATGACTTGGAATATTTAATACGAGGAAGCAATGACAAGAAATACACAGCCTCTAAGACAAAGTCTAAAGCTGTAAGGTATGAGTTAAAGGGCATTGAAGACATGGTTCCTAACCTGTGGAGTCTTGTAAAGGTTTTTTATGACAGATATGCTCTTTTGGAAATTTCTCACCGGCAAACCAAACGCTAAAATTTCTATGGTTATACAACCAAAATGGTGTCCAAGCATGATGCTTATTCGATCAAGAGGATTCTAAGCGTTATCAATATCAAGGTGAACGAGTGGCACGGGTATGGTCACTTGGAGGAAATTGTTGTTAAAAGAGCATATCAACAACTGTACACTTTCAAGGAAGGTGATTTCAAAAGACTGTATCTAAACGACATTCAAGACATGCTACTTCTCGTTGTTCAAAACAAACTTAACAACCTCGATGGGAATGTCGTGGTTCATTTGGCAGTGAGCTTACGTATGTTTGCAAGAAGGACTGCTATTCAGGCAAGGGTTGAAGATCTTCAGCTGGGGGGTAAAAAGTTACCAGAAGAAGATCAACCTCACTAAGCCAAGAACTTGAGATGTGGATATGTCTCACATATCAGCGTATACCACTCTTTCAAACCCTCAAAGAGATTCATGCGTGCTGACGAGCTTCACAAGTTCAGTAACAGCACTCTCATTTCAGTTCGTGACACTCTGATTCAAATGCTTCACGAGTTACACTTGGGGTATAACAAAATAATACGGAGGAGGCAATGGACCAGATTAGATCAGCAAAGGACCTACATCATGATCAAATCCATCAATTATAAGCTGCTGGATAGAAGAATCATGAGGAGGTAGGAAAAGTTCATTGGTGGTACAGAATATGGGGAAGACCTTTGACTGCTTTAGCAGACAATATCACTTTGTCATATCTTGTTCTACTCTTTAAAGGTCATTCTCTTGTATTTATAAAACTTGTGAATATGTAAATAAGTAGTGTAAGACTAAAAAATAGGCATATATAGTGTTTGAGTATGAATTTTCAATAATTTCTTAGTAAATTCAAAGTTTTTCAAATTAAGGTACTCAAACCCCATTTAATGCCCTCAGAAATCGAGGGGGAGTGATAACATCAAATAGTTAATACATTTTAATATCAAATTCCCTATGAAAATGCTTATAAATATGTTATAAATATCTAAAAATGTTACTTAATTGTTTATATTTAGTTTTCAGGGACCAAGTAAGCATTTTAGCAAAAGACCTCGGATTTGGACATGAAATGCAGTAAAGAGAAGAGTTCAAGACTTGTTACTGTGTAACATCCCCGAACGATTACGCCGTAACATAAGTTAAAGAAGAAATGAGTCATCACAACTTTTACAGCGTAAAGCCTCTCCTACTTTACGCCGTAACATTCAAAATTCATAGAAGACGATTTATCCGAGTCAGCGTTATGGCGTAACATAGGCGACAAGGTTACGCCGTAACATCATTTTGGCCTATGAATATTGGAAGCCTACGTAGCAAGGTTACGGCCTCATAAAGGTTACGCCGTAACAATTTCGAAATGTATAAATAGAGCCTTAATCCGGCTCATTCAGCATCACTCACTTCCACACTTCACAACACAGTCTTAGAGGGGTGAACCAAGCCCCCAAGATTTGAAGCATTTCACCAGAAATCTAAGGGAAAAGTCACTTTACATAATTCTTGTATTTAATCATTCATAACATTCACTGTAAGAACAATGATGATTCAATCCATGATTACTTTCATTCATTCTTGCGTTTCTGTTACCATGAGCAGCTAAGCACTCTTAGTGCTGGCCTAACCATGTATTTGCTATTAATATGATTAGTGTTTCCTATTCAATTACGGTTCTGTTAGATATCCTTATAGCCTTTCATTGATCCTTGTGTTTTGGTAGTATAGAGGATGGCTTAGATCTTGTTAATCTTGATATTAGACTTACCATGTTGAACCTGGGATTAGCGCGATACTATGGTAGCTTGGAACCTATCCCTAGTGTAGGAATTTACCCCATTACTGCCTTTTCCATATTAAATACTTAAAAAGCATAGGAACTCTTTCAGAGAGGGTTAATAATCGGTTTAGATTATAGATTGGTCTTAAGGATAGTTGGGAATTAACCACTACATACCTTGATGCCCTGCTCGTATGATCGTAAGGGAATGTAGGATCACAGAGGGAGTATAGGACAGACCTCAAATGCCAATTCGGTTCTATCGATATTAGAACCACTAATAGAACAATAATTTAACATTGCACAGGAAAATGTAATCATATCATTAGTAATGAAATGGTTAGGTTAGCACGCTTTTCTCCTTGAATACTTTTATCACTTTACTTTTCTGCATTTACTTTTCTGTTTTTACTAAAATCAAACTTAAAACCATTTTTAAACGTGACAAAATCAAATTAGAACTAGTAAACCTTAGCTCTTGGGACGATCTCGGATTTACCAAATTACTACACTATATACGACCGGGTTCTCTGTCCATTAGTGCGTGTATCGGTAGACGAGTTTTATAAATTTAAAACTTGGCAACTAAATATTTAAAACAATTTACGCATTAAGTTTTTAGCACCGCTATCGGGGAGCTAAAATTAGTTTTAATTTGATTTCTTACTAAAAATCATAATGGCTGAGGGGGAAATCGATAACCTCACTGTGGAGCAGTATCTAGCATTTACTCGAGGGAACAAGGCACCGGGCGTGGTTAAACCCGAAATAGGAGGCAATGTGATTTTGAAATAAAGAGTCAATTCATGCGAGAATTGAGGGAGGATACCTTTTCTGAAAACAAGAACGACGATGCCCATGAGCATGTGGAGCGAGTTTTAGATATCGTGAGCTTATTCAACATTCTCAAAGTATCACACGATGTTGTCATGCTTTGTGTTTTCCCCATTACTTTAACAGGAAATGCTATGCGATTGGTGGATAGACTTCCTTCAGCAAACCATCGATTCTTGGCATCTCCTTAAAAAAGCCTTTATCCAAAGGTACTGTCCACCATCAAAGACTGCCAAGCCGCTGGAAGAAATCCGTAATTTCAAACAGGAAGGAGGCGAGACATTATACCAAGCATGGGAATGGTATAATAACCTATTATATAAATGCCCCACTAATGACATCAACAGCCATCAGAAGGTGAACATCTTCTATAATGGTCTTAGGACCATGAATGGCCAATTGCTTGACTCAAAAGGGCTAATTCCTGGCATGACACCTGCTTAAGCATTAACACCAATTCAGAATATGGATGACCACTCCCAAAAGTGGCACGATCGGTCATCCAACAAAAATATAGAGAGTGGTAGTAATTCTGAAGGGATCGCTACTATTGTAAACAAACTAGAAAACCTCAGTCGAGACATGAAGAAGTTGAAAGAAAATGTTCATGATATTCAAGTAGGATGTTAAATCTGCAAAGGAGCTCACCTGGACAAAGATTGCCCTCTCAACGAGGAGGTAAAAAGTGTGGAAGAAGTTAAATATAGAGAGTTTGGTCGACCCTTCTCAAACAACAACAGAAATGATGGTAGATTTAATAGAGGAGGAAACGACCAGCCATCATTAGAAGAAAGAAGACCAAGCCTAACCGAAACAATCAATAAATACATGGAAGAAGCGTCTAAGAGACATACCGAGCAAGACGAATGGTTAAAGAAATTTTACCAAAATACACAAACCAGCCGAGAAGCTCGCGACAAAATTATCCAATGTCTTGAGACAAAGGTTAAAACCTTAGCAAATTAAGTTTAAGGGCGAGCTAACAATGGAAAGTTTGAAGAATGCAAGACAATCTGTACTGAAGATAGATCGCCATTATACACACCTTTCTATTATTCCCCTATGGAAATTGAATACTTTTCTGCTAACTCAGGATTTTCAGATAACGAGAAACAAGAAACCGACAATTCAGGAATGGCAGAGGCTCTAGCAGCACTTGAGGCCACACTTAAGATGAAAAAATAACCTAAAGAATAAAAGAAAAGTGTAAGCTACTATGTTGATCTTTATGAGCCCCGAATACCATTCCTTGGACGATTAAAGCATCATGTAGAAGAAGCATTGGTACACCAAACTATGGAGAGCTTAAAGAAAATCAAGATAAATCGTCCTTTGTTAAAAGAAATAAGGCAAACTAACAATGACGCAAAACACATGAAGGACTTAGTAGAAAACAAACCTAGGACCGAAGAAGACGAGGAAATAAGAATGAACCTTAGGTTCTCCGCTCTTCTCCAGAATCATCTACCCCTAAAGAACAAGATCCAGGAAGTTTCATTCTCCCTTGTTCCATTAGAAAGTTAGATTTCAATAATGCATTAGCAAATTTAGGACCTAGCATCAGCATCATACCCCTTTCTATGTATAAACACTTGGGCATAGGAAAACTCGAACTAATTAATATGGTGATTGAGATGCTCGATAACACCAAATGCACGCCTAAGGGAATAGTAGAAAATTTACTCATAAAAATCGACAAATTTATCTTCCTAGTGGATTTTGTTATTCTTGATATGGTTGAGGACCTCTGGATGCCCATCATCTTAGGAAGACCCTTGCTAGCCAGTGCACACGCTAAAGTAGATATATTCAGAAAATCCATTTCTCTAGAAGCTGGAAGTGAAAAAGTGATATTCAAAATGAGAAGTAGTTTTGCTACAACGAATTTTGCATCTACTCGTTCAATAAAAAGCAAAACACGCCTGGAGGATGATGACTTTAAGAAAACTGATTATGATTTATTCTTATACGATTTTGAATCATGTGAGTTTAACCGGTTACAGAGTATCGATCCAGATATTTGCTCTTATGAAATCGAGATACAGGAATCATACGAAGAAATAGTATACAGGATAACTAAAGTGGAAAAAGAAAAAAGAGTACATTGGTGTAAATCAATTTTGCAAGAGAAAGAGAATGAGCGCAAGTATTGGGCATCTTGTAATCCATATAGTAACGTATGTGATGGAGGAGGTTTGTCGACTAACGAAGAAAAACATTATTGGGAAAGCATAAATGATAGTAAATGAGAGGATTTAGAATGGGAAAATCTAAGCTTAAATAATTAGATGAAAATAAGATATGGGTAAGTATGCAAGATGACCAGGGAAAGAATCCTCAAAGATCATTGGAGAAAAACGTTCCGAAATGAAGAAGATGACTTAGAGGAAAACTTGGAAGACTCGAAGGAATGCGGGGAAGATAAAGCAAACACAATAATGGGGGCTATTCATGATAAATTACATGATGATTGGTTTAATAATACAAGTGAAGATGAAGACGATTTGGAAGGGATACTAGATAATTTGAAACCAAGATCATATGACGGATTCATCGAATTGGATGACGAAGCCTATAACAAGAGAAGGTGCAAATGGTTGGAAATGACCTATGAGGAACCAACCCCGATTTTAATCTAAAAAGTTAAAGTTACTCGATACTCAGTTGGTCTAAGTGAGATCTACATAAAGGTAAAAGTATTACTCGATAACGTTGCTGCAATGAGAGCCAGATTAATGAAAAAATGGCCCATGAGGGAAATGGCCATGTAAAGATGTAGTTTTCATCTTGAGTCTAACTTAAAGACTCGGTAATAAACAAAAGTGCTTGTCGGGAGACAACCCGTCTTTTATTTCATGCATTTTAGTTAGTTTTGTTGGTTTCTCTCTTATTTTGCAGGTTCTCTCTATAAGGAAGTGGAATTCGAGGTCTCATCGACTCATTTTCATGTGGTATAAAGGTTCTGTCCTGGCATAGCCGTAGCAGATTTCATTACGGCGTAATGTCCTGAATTAGTTACGCCGTAACCTTTCTTACTCAAATTTTCAAATTTTTAAACGACATGTTTACGGCGTAACCAATCCCATAATTACGTTGTAAAACCTTTTTGAAAACCAAAAATCAGTTTGAAACCTTTTCAAAACCATGTATAAGTAAATGAACTTTGTGGGTATGTTCTCTGGAAACCCTCATAAGACTTCACTCGGCCACTTGGGCCACCAAGTGGTTTAAAAGGCTTATTGCATATGCTAAATGCAACCGTGATTCCTACGAAAGTGAGTTAGATTTTAGTGTATATTTATCTATGAACGTTTAATGCTTGTTTTCGTTTACTGATTTCAGGGGAAACGAGGTTGTTCTATAGACGCTTTGCAAGAATTCATCTCTTGCAGTCATCACTCGAAGAAGAGAGCAACGCTCAGGGGAGTCTTTTGTTTAATTCTACTCTTATTTAATAATTTCATTTCCTTAATTGTACAATAGGGACATTGTACAAACCAAGTGGGGGGGATGGGAGTAGAATTGTCACTTGATCTTTGTCTTCGATTTTCTAGTTTTCTTCGAAAAATGGTGCCAATTTTAAATTTTTTGACATGTTTTTCTTACTAAACTAGAATGATTTTTTGTCGAGTACACTATTACCCTTAATTCAATTGGTGAGGTTAAGCCTAATATTCCATTTCCATCTATTATACAAAAATCCACCAAAAATATGAGTCTTGTACATCTTTGTAAATAGACAGTTCAAGAAGGCAACATCTTAGGAAATAACCCAAAAGCCTATGTGTATGTGTGGTTATCGACTTGTCACACTGACTTGTTGACCTCCCTGTGTAAAACCCATTGTTCCCCTAGATCACCTTGTTAAGCCTATCCCTGTTTAACCCAATATGTTTCGTTACACCATTTCGCCTTAGCCTACCCTATAGTCTTTATTTTATTTGTGTTGAAATCTCTGGCTACTTAAGTCTATGGTTCGGGGGAATGGGTAAAAAAAATTTATGCGTTTGTGGAAAACCTATCAGTTATGATCTATAAAAACCCCCCTTTTGATATTTTTCATCTCAATAGGGGGGACGTATGTATTATGTCAAGAGCTGCAGGGGTAATAATAAAAAGATATAAACTCATGCAGCATTTATACATTTAAAAATGATGGTGCAATTATAAGCCATCCATGTGCTAAAATTGTAAAGATGGTGCAACTATAAGCCATCTTAATGATTATGAAGAATGGAGCTAGTAGCCCATTATTGACGATCAGATTTTTGAACTTAGACTCTTGGACTTATGGATAGACAGTAGCTAGTTATGACAACCTTAGATTACTTTAGACTATCTATTTCGTGTTTTTTATTTAACAACAATTATTGTATCATGTGCCTTATCATACCCTATATCGTTCTACATCCCGACTATTGTTTTTTCTCAAATGAGGGATTTGATTGCAATCATGTATGTATATTCCATCGTTATGGATGTGTATATGTGATTTTGTCGCCCTTATTGGTGTAACGCTTCTGGGAAAGGACTGCAGGAAGATTCACCCTTAAACCTGTTTGTTACCCATGCTGCCTTTGAGACTGTTTAGACCCTAATTCTAGTTGGGGGACTCTTGTGTACTTTCCAAGCTTATGATAGAATACATGCTGTGACTATGCAAATTGAGAGATCACCCCAAAATGAAACACTTAGATTAGTAATGAGAGTTGAGTGTTTTTTATCCCCTTTTCGTGAGGTGTTCGGCTTTGGTATTTTCTAGCATAAGTAACTTATAAATTCATTTCTCCAAGTTAAATTGGGGAAATCTTTTTATGAATTATTCTAAACAGTTCTACTTGAGGGGAAGTAGAAGTCAAGTGGGGGGATATTTGATAACATAAAATAGTTAATACATTTTAATATCAAATTCCCTATGAAAATGCTTATAAATATGTTATAAATATCTGAAAACGTTACTTAATTGTTTATATTTAGTTTTCAGGGACCAAGTAAGCATTTTAGCAAAAGACCTGGGATTTGGACATGAAATGCAGGAAAGAGAAGAGTTCAAGGCTTGTTACTGTATAACATCCCTGAACGATTACGCCTTAACATAAGTTAAAGAAGAAATGAGTGATCACAGCTTTTACGGCGTAAAGCCTCTCCTACTTTACGCCGTAACATTTAAAATTCATAGAAGATGATTTATCCGAGTCAGCATTACGGCGTAACATAGGCGACAAGGTTACTCCGTAACATCATTTTAGCCTATGAATATTGGAAGCCTGCGTAGCAAGGTTACGACGTAACGTCTCATAAAGGTTACGCCGTAACAATTTCAAAATGTATAAATAGAGCCTTAATTCGGATCATTCAGTATCACTCACTTCCACACTTCACAACACAGTCTTAGAGGGGTGAACCAAGCCCCCAAGATCTGAAGCATTTCACCAGAAGTCCAAGGGAAAAGTCACTTTACATAATTCTTGTATTTAATCGTTCATAACATTCACTGTAAGAACAATGATGATTCAATCTATGATTACTTTCATTTATTCTTGCGTTTGTGTTACCATGAGCAGCTAAGCACCCTTAGTGCTAGCCTAACAATGTATTTGCTATTGATATGATTATTGTTTCCTGTTTAATTATGGTTCTGTCAAATATCCGTATAGCCTTTCATTGATCCTTGTGTTTTGGTAGTATAGAGGATGGCTTAGATCTTGTTAATCTTGATATTAGACTTACCCTGTTAAACCTGGGATTAGCGGGATACTAAGGTAGCTTGGAACCTATCCCTAGTGTAGGAATTTACCCCATTGTCGCCTTTATTGTATTAAATACTTAAAAAGCACAGGAACTCTTTCAGATGGGGTTAATAATCAGTTTAGATTATTGATTGGTCTTAAGGATAGTTGGGATTAACCACTACAAACTTGGATGCCCTGCTTGTGTGATCGTAGGGGAATGTGGGATCGCAGAGGGAGTATAAGACAGACCTCAAATGCCAATTTACATCTGTCGATATTAGAACCACTAATAGAACTTATAATTGAACATTGCACAGAAAAATGTATTCATAGCATTAGTAATGAAATGGTTAGGTTTGCATGCTTTTCTCCGTGAATACTTCTATCACTTTACATTTTTGCATTTACTTTTTTGTTCTTATTAAAATCAAACTTAAACCCATTTTCAAACATGGCAAAATAATATTAGAACTAGTAAACCTTAGCTCTTGGGACGACCTCGGATTTACCAAACTACTGGACTATATACGACCGGGATCTCTGCCCGTTAGTGCGTGTATCGGTAGACGAGTTTTATAAATTTTAAACTTAGAAAGTAAATATTTAAAACAATTTATGCATCAGGGAGCATTAAAATGATCCTAATAAGGCTTATTATATTTGATGAGAACATTTTTCTCCCCAAATACTTTTCATACATATATGAATCAATTAATATCCAAAATATCAAGAGATATGACATTTTTTATAAGGGGAAAAAATGATTAAAATATATATTACTTGTAAAAATGTGATCATAAAGGCTCAAGTGTGAACTCCTTCCTCGCCATGCTAATAAATTTCAGTTATCGATGCATGTGTTAAGGGGGAGCATTTCTGAAAAGTAAAACCATCGAGGTACTAAATGTTTTAATTTATATAACAAAGTACCTTGATTGATGTTTTCAAATTATTTTAAGGCTGAGGACAATACCAAAAGACCGACCATGTATTTAATTAATTAGAGTTATAAGGTGGTTAGGTATAGGTGTTCGTTACCACAATCTAGCCAGAACCAGAGGGATCTACCTAGAGACATTTCATTAGATAGAATAGAAGTCCATAGGTATGATTCAAAAGGAGAAAAAGTGATAAAAAAGGGATAATGCAGACTAAGACAGAGCTAACACTGGAAGAAACCCAACAAGGTGTTAGTGATGAAGTCTTGGTAAGCATCGAAGGGGTTGAAGAATGAAAATTAAAAGTTAAGATAAAGGGTTAAAAGAAAGAAGCCCTCCTTACACTTAGGCAAAAATCGGGTCAATAAATAGGCTATCAGAAACACTAAGCTGTTGTCTGGTATTGAAGATAGTCATCATGGACCCAGTGATGCAATGCACAACCCTCCCCAGCCACTCAAGGTCGAAAAGACTCTTGTTCTAAAACTCACAAAGATTACTCTCATTTCTATTAATTTCTCACTTTGAGATTGTTGATATTGAAAAAGAGGCAATCAGCTCCAGCCTCCGATTACTAAAACCAAATGTGTATTATCGAGTCTAGAGCCATAAAGAGATCATCCATAAGTTTCACTAGGACACTATTCCAATATATTTATTTCTCACATACTATGAGAGCAAGTAATATCTTAAGAATCCTACGCATTATCCTTATGATATTGCCAGAACATCAGAGTGATACTTAAGTATTCACAATGACGATGGAAATCCTTCCAG